>JAPQRQ010036601.1:0-11382 GCA_037367365.1 Apogon talboti | reverse complement strand
CCCCCCCCCCCCCCCCCCCAGAAAAACTACAGAATCCCCCACTGAAAAAACTTTACTCTCTTTATCCTGTTAACCAGGAGTGACTTACAGCATGGAATCCATTTAAAAGCTTTTATACTGTGATAAATTTACCAAGCATATCAGAATTCGATATTTCACCAATTATGCAAATCCTTATAATCTGACAGGCTTGACAGTAACAGAAAGCCTTTTTAAGGCACCTTAAGGTATTAAAACCTACTCCAATTAACACCAGGTGATTACTAATTTGTCTCACTGTGATAATTGTCCTGATGATGTGTATTTAATCTTTTCTACCTCTCAAACACTTTACAATCTGACTCTTTTTTTATTGCCTCACAGATGCTACACTACCACCCACTGGACAAAGGCAGACATCACAACATCACTGTGCCAAGAAAAGATTTCTATTTAGGGCTTGTTTTATTGAATGAAACTTAACCCATAAAGACCTAGTGCTACTTTTGTAGCAGTTCCCAAATGAACTTTTGTCTTTATTTAACCTTTCTTAAGTAATTCATCATCATTTATTATAATATTATACACTATATTTTCCTTTTTTAAGTGAAAATCATGTATTTTCCTATTTTTAATTCACTGATTGTGTAGATACTCAAAAAATCTCACATTAAAGTTAAGGATTATTGTATCAGAGACAGAGAAAACTGAAGAAAAAGTTACTTTTTCAATTAAATCTATCATTAACTGAAAATAAACCAAGAGTCTCCATTCATTGCCACTGATCAAACTTCATGGGTTTTATCAGTGAATCAATGATGTAGATGATGACAATGGTGTTTCCACTTTCACTACAGAGCCTCTGGACGTTCAAATGGGTCATATATGATGACCATGAAAAGATCTGTGTCACATTTTTAACTATTTCTGTATGATTTATTCTATTCTATGGTAACTTTGAAAAAAACAAATGGAGGGTTTAATTGTTTGGTACTATCAGTAATCTGGTTTTTGTTTTGTTGAATAATGGTATCTAGTTAGCCCATTTAATAAATCTTATCTCACTCTATTACAGTCTTATCATCTTATGATTCATCTGTGATGCATTGTGAACTAGACTAAACTGTATAAAAAGTGTTAAAAGGTGGTCATTTGATTAGACGTTACTAATTATTTCATAACATCAGAAAAGATTAAGATGCATAAAATTCTACTTTCCGTGTGTTAGGATTTTTAAGGCTTTCGAAAAATTGATTTAAGACATTTTAATACCAGTTAAGCCTTTTCCACACATGCTCATTTTTGCTGTTGTTTAGTAGCTTTTTTGTGTGCATCTACATCATCTCATTAGACTCATGTTCTATATGTGTTTTCTTCCCTGTAGCTGCACAGCCATGACCAGAAGGTCAAACAGATGTTGCAAACACAAGCCTGTGTCCCTCGGCAACCAGCCTCCTACACAAGCTAAGCAACACTCTTTGCACTTCTAGATACTAAACCATCACATTGTTCACGTCTGTAGCGTCCTATCCTCGCCATTGCCCAAGATTTGGCCACGGCTGAGCGCCCACCTGGGAATCCATCAGTCGTTGTTATGACTGGCTGTCCAATGACACTGCACCGTTTAAATAATGAAATGGGCCACAGAAAGAAAAATACGACGCATCATCAAATATTAAGCTCAGCCACACCGATGAGTTTAGAGACAAGGTCATGTTTTATGACCAGTCGACTGCTAAGCGACGGTCCTCTTCTCTCTCTGGGATTCTGGGAACACTGCCCACATGCTCCATTAACACAGCTTTTTTTTTTTCTTTTTTTCTTTTTTAAAGAAAAGGTAGGGGTAGTCTATAAGCACACATGGCACAGTGTCAACAAACAGCATGTGTTGCAAAGCCAGCTTCTGACATACAGAACTCTTGTCTAGCTGTACATCTGCTTAATTAAAAGGAATACCCCAAAAAATTATGTTTTAATCACCTCATGGCCAAAAAGTGATGATTCAAGTGGAAGTAACCCGCTCCAAAGTCTGATGGAAATGACTTTTGGTTGCAGGTTGATTAGTTGGTATCATGATTTAAAATGCCAACAGAAAAGGTCAAGGTAAGGAGGGACGGCGACAGAATTATTGCTATGATGATGAGACCTTCAATTCTCATCTGAAACTAACTAGTTAGGAAAAAATAACTTATTTCTTTATATGATTTTAGCACAAATGTTTATCACAGATGATGTTAGAGTATTTTAATGAAATCTAAAAATCAGTTTGTACTTGTGATTATTTATATATTTGGGTTACTTTAGACATGTCCTTTAGGCTGGACACTTAGGTCAGATTTAATCATTTATACAGAACAACAAAAACAACATTTTGTGGAATTTCATTAAAAAAGAGGCTAAATTAATTAAAAATCTGTTTTAACACTGAATTACTTTGTCAAAGGAATATAACTTATTGCATTTGATTTCTTTGAAGCTGAAAAGTCCTAAATCATGAAGTTAAATCAGGCAGTATACACCTCCAATTGGTACTCAACACTGAGCTTGTTTACATCCACACTAAATACTCTGAACATTCTCCAGTTTCTGGAGTTGTCAGATTATTCTAGTGATCATGTAAACAGGATAACCTGATATGCTTCATCAGATAACAGCAGTAATGTCAGTATGAGAAATCAGATTAACACACATGGATTTCTCCCCAGTACTCAGATGTCTTCCTGCATCTACACAGATTAATCTGATTTATTTCCTTCTTTAATATCTGTCTATGTGTAAACACAATTAAAATTGTAGAAAATGGAGGTTATGTAGTCAAACGTGAGCAGAAGACAACAGGAAGTTTAAATCTATGACGGTACAAATCTGATAATGGACTAGATTGTTCAAACCAGGGTTTTGATTACTCTCAAACCTTTATTAAAAATTCTTTAATTTAACTGCCAATCAAAGTTGAACATGTAATCTTAAATGTCATCTATGACTTTTGATATAACCAGCATTTTTTTCTAGGGTTATTGGGTCCACACTTTAACATAGTCAAAAAACTCTTCCCTTCGATATTACTGCAAAATATGTTGGTCTAACATCTCAGAGTCTAAGGCTACATTCAGACTGCAGTACGACTTCAGTCTGAATGGCCAGGTCACATTTATCTGACCTTTACGCCATTGAAATATGACAAACGTCACAATTCTGTGTCCCAGGAGGAGGAGCGTCTGGAAAAACATATTTACTTCCGTAAACACAGTGCTTGCTTGCATGGCACATATTACATCAGGACCTCTTTTGCGAATGTGGGTTGTTTCATGGTCGCATTTAATTCATAATCCAAACTGATAGAAGCCGGAAATAATGTAATATGAACAGGCACACCAAAAATCAGAATTCACCCAAAAATCCGAATTGTGCATTAAGACCTGTTCTCGGAACGTAGTCTAAGTAGAAAAGTCTCTTTGTAGATATAAACTTGTGACTACAAATCTTACACAATGAACCTTTAAAGGAGTTATATGTGGTATTAATATTCTAAACTCTCAACAGCAGGGGGACGTCATGAATCAAAGGACAGCCAAAACCACCAACAAATCAACACTACATACAGTCATGGCCAAAAATATCGGCACTCTTGCTATTCTGTCAGAAAATACAGCATTTCTCTAAGAAAAATGTTCCAATTGCAAATGTTTTGGTTTTCACATGTTCATTTCTTTTGTTTGCATTGGAACAACACAAAAAATCAGAGGAGCAAAGTCCAACTTGATAAAATTTCACACAGAACTTAAAAAGTGCACTAGACAAAATTATCCGCCCCGTTAACATTTCTTTAGCACACCCCTTAGAAAAAAATAACTCAACAATTGCTTCCTGTAACCATAAATGATTTTCTTACATATCTGTAGTGGAATTTTGGACCATTTTTTTTTTTGCAAATAGCTCCAGGTTTTTCAGGTTTGAAGATTTGCCTTCTTCCAGTTGCGGTTTTAAGGTCTCTCCACAGGTGTTTAATAGGATGCAGATCTAGAGTCATTGGGTCACATTTCAGAAACTGTCTAGCGCTGTTGTAATCATGTCTGAGTGCTTTTTGAAGTGTGTTTTGGGTCATTGTCCTGCTGGAAGACCCATGACCTCTGGTGGAGACTGAACTCCAAAACTCTTTGGTAATCATCAAATGTCATGATGCCATTCACACAGTGAAGGCATCCAGTCCCAAAAGCAGCAAAGCAACCCCAAAGTATCTTTGACCCTCAAACATGTTTGACTGAGGGCACTGTGTTCTTTTATTGGAAGCTCCAAGGATGAGTCTGGATGTATCTCGGTCTCAATTTAACAAAATTTATTCCGGTCACAGGTAAAGCATATGCTCAGCTGTGGTGCTATCAAGAATGAGCCCCAATCCTAGGGCGAGGTTACAATTATCTTCTTAGGCTCCAGCCTCGAACAATGGGGTTGGACTTTTGATAACGCAGGCTCAGACTCCAGTTTAAACTAGTTTGGGTCATAAATTCCAATGCAAGCTGCACCGACCATCAGCTCACGTCTGTTCCCTATGTGTAGTAATTTTATGTGTGTGTGTGTGGTGTTTCAAAGGTGTGTATCTACTTAACAATACATTGTTTCTATGGTTATAGCACTGTGTTCTTTTCTTTGAAGGCCTCATTTTTTGTGACAGCAGTGCCAGGGTCTGGGTCTCCAGGTCCTGGGTCTCCTACCATAGCAAGGGTTCTGAGATTTTTGGCCATGACTGTGTCCAAAGACTGTATCACTCACTGAATAAAAGTATAAAATTCACTGTTTACATACATCTGTATGTATTATGGTATCATCACGTTTTCTTCTTTAAACTAAAACTTTAGACTCAAACTACATACAAATCTTCCCATGTTGCATCAGCATTAAAGATACATTATAGCTCTGTTAGCTTAGCTCTGTTTTTAGACACAAAACCGTCGCAGTAAAACCATAAATCACCTTCAATTTCTGTACAGTTTGTGTTGTCAATAGCTGAACAAAAGATTGATTCTGTTTGGAGTCATCCTCACAAGGTCAGAAGTGTCACAGTTTGGTCTGAACTGTGAATTAACAAATGGCAACATAATAGCATTTCACTTCATAAGCTTCTTAATTAGACACATCTATGTAGAAGAAATTCTGAAACGCATTGACCATTGGGGAAAACATTGACAATGTCTCTATTATTTATCACTTTGTCATTTTCTCTGACTCTGAAAGTCCTCATCTTTAGATTTAGTGTTCATTACCATGGGTGACCGGCAGAGTGACTCACTACTCCCTCTAGTGGCCGTATACTCTCATATGGACACATGAATAAATTGTGGATAAAATCAGTCTCTGCTAAAAAATGACATGTACGTCAATGTAACTTATCATAATTATTTTTTCTTAACACTAACAATACTTTTAAGTAATTTCTGAGTCTCTTCTACTTCAACTCATCTCAACTTTATTTATAAAGCACTTTAAAGACAACATAGTTGTCCAAAGTGCTGTACACAGACATAAAAACAAATAAAACACATTAAAAGAATTAATAAAAACAATCAAAGTAATTATACTTGAAAACAATAAAAGCCAACCTCTCACACTCATCCTGTAACTAGTAGCCTCCAAACACATAATTTCTTACATAATCAGCTGATCCAGTCTTAGGCCATAAATGGTGAGAAAATGCTTAACAAGCTTAAATATATAAAACGAAAAAGCCAATACGATGGATCATGAACTCACTGACCTTCTCATAGCAGGCATGGATAAGTATGTTGCCTGTAGTTGTAGTTTGTTACACCTCATTAAGAAACTATAGGAGAGCTGCACACATGCCTAATGATCTAATGATCGAGACAAATCACAAGTAAATCAACAAAAAGTTAAGTTGTTATCTGTTAGACTGACTATTCTCATACCACAGTAGACAAACACACATCTGATAAAAATGATATTAACCTCTTTTCTCTCCAAACAGATCTCTCTCCAAACAGCTGCAGAAGAAAAACTTTAAAGAGATGCTATCTGTGAGTCATAGCTTTAATGATCCAGATCATTAACTGCAGTAATGTTTGCTTTTTCATCTAATCATCAGATTTAATTTTGACACATCCACGTCAAATCTCTCTCTGGCCTCTGTAGAAGCTTTGCACTGCTTCCAGTCACAGCCGACATACCAATTACAGGGTTATTTTTAAAATCCTGCTTAACCAAAAAGCTCCCCAAAATAGGTTTTAAATAACAGGGTGTCGCATATCACCAACCCAGTGGCAGCACGCAGATGCAGCCAGTGTGTGTCTGTGCCACCGACTGTCGCCGGCACACACAGGGAACTGCATCGCCCATAATGCATTAGCTATGGCTTTTTTGGAAAGGTAGATTAATACTTTTCAGTTTGGATAGCTAAGAGAAATTTCCATTCGCTGTGAGCTCATCATCCGCGAAAGGTTCAGTTTGATGTCATGGCCACGATTTAACAAACTGAAGCAAAAGTAGGTCGTCTGGGCCTTTTTGTCTCATCATCAGACATTCTGTAAACGGGAGTTTTTCTCATAATGATCCGCTTCACTTCCAGCAGACTTACATTTTCCTCTCACAGAGGCCAGCTGAGACGGAAAAAGAAATATTGAGACAAGGCTACTATTTATTTTCTCTGAGGAGACGTGTACAGTAAGTGTTTTTTTTTTCCAGAATCAACAAAATGTTGGAAAACCCCTGAGTGCCAGAAGCTGAATCATATCTAAAGTGAAAGCACATGATTAGATACACAACATCCTTTGCATAACTGTTGTAAATATTTGCCAGTGTTATCAGTCATTCCCATTATATCCTAGAGTACGTTTCCAGAAAGAGTCATTACTTAAGAAAACTACATCTTAAATACCAAGAGTGAAATCTGCATCGTGTACAGTTTCACCAGTGAGAAACTGGATCTGTTTGGCCAGTAGCTTGACCTCAACTCACCAGTGACTTCACATTTTCAAGTTCCTGAGAAGGTTATTCAACACTTTGCAGAAGTGTTTCAGTTGGCTGAAATGCAAGTCGCATCAAACTAATACAAAAAAGTCAGAAGGGCCAACATGTAAAATGACTTTAAATAGAGATGTAATAAAGATGAAATTAAATACTATATACAATAATATAATATCATTAAGTAATATTAAATATTTATAATGTAGGTTAGCATTTTAATAACAATACGAGGCCTGGATTTCATTCCTTGAAAAGAACATGCATGGGTCGGATTCCAGGGGAATGATGCTCAACAGTTTTTTTTTAAAATTATGCTGTATGAAACATCCCAAATAAATGTAGAAAGACATCAAATTTGTCACATCAAATATTTTCTGTTTTTTGTGGATAAAATTGGGATTTTTTATTGGAAGTCAACTGCCTTATTTTCATCATTTACAACAAGATGTACGTCTTTTAAAATACAACTAGTAAATGTGGTTAGACACTGACTATTTTGACACGCAGTATGCTGGTTTTAGAGTTATAATACATTTTACTACTAACATACTTTAAGTATACAAAGCAAGAAATAAATTACTTCTGAGTAACAACATATAAAAATTAGAGAGGGTGATTATGACTATAGAGAGAAACTAAATATGAAGCAACATTTTGCTAGAACAAATCTTAAAAAGATATACATTTCATGTGGTGGAGTGGTTTTGTGGAATAGAATGGAACTAAATATCAGACAGTGTGAAAACATCACAAACTTCAAGATGTATAAAAACCTTATTTTACAGAAATATAGTAACTATGAACGAGAGTACAACAGTAATAATTATTGATAGTATGTAATCATTTGTTTCCTTTTTCTGTAATTTAATGACTGACCTATTCTTTGTTATAGACTGTATATACTAGTTAATTAGCCAAATCCTACTCCTTTTCAGACATAAAGTGTTGTTAAAGACAATAAAAAATAGCTATACATTGTGTGATATTTGTTTTTCTTTTTTGTTATGTTACTTCCCTCAATATATTGGAGTATACTGTTTAAATTGGTAATATATTTTGCCTACTTATGTTTGAAATAAAGTCTATCTATCTATACTCTAAAGCAGGATATAAGGGTTTTGGGTTTTTTTTGCCCTGTCCCCTCCTACTAATACCTTCACACTTTGACACACTCACACTCTCTGTAGGATATTTCAGATTAACGAAAAGTCAACTTTTCTCTGCCCTAAATGTACAGGTCAAAGAATAAAATGCCAAGTGGCGGTGCTTACAGTGTTTGTCGCTGCAGGCTTCTCAAACATCCTCTTCAGGCTATCAAGTGGGATGTCAAACCTCTCAATCCTCTTAGCAGCTTGTAGGTCCTCTCTGAGCACTGGATTGTCTGATGCGTCTACCTGCGGCCCGGAGGGACTGCGGAAAACGAAGCCCGAGGTCGCTGACACAGCGCTCGCCACCTCCTCTCCATTTCCTGATTGAATTTCCATTGTTGTAGAAACTGTATATCTCCCCCTCTTCCCTTCAAACCGGTGGCCAGAGGGGAAGTCTATTGTGCAAGGTGATCCAGAAGGGGGGGTGAGGAAATGAGGGAGAAAAATATAAGATCTGTAAGCAATTGAGGGAGACGGGAATGGAGATTTAGATGCAGGGGTTCCAATCCTCTGTCTGGGACACTGTGGGTTGTGCAGGAACACCAACCAGCTAGAGCAAAGAGGAGGAGAAAAGAAAAAGTTCACAAGGAAAGTTTTTTTTTCGCCTTCCCTCTTCTGGCCTGTAATTACTCATACACACAGAGGCTTATGTAAACTCAAGTGGGCCCTGAAAAGCAAACTGAGATATGAGATGTAAAGGCAGGGAAAGACATGACAGGAAAGGAAAAGGAAAGGAAAAACAAATGTAGACATGACACAAAGATGATAAAGATAAACTTTATACCTGAGGTATATGTGTCTCCAGAGGCAGATATGACTTTGATATTTCAATCGATAAGACCTTGTGTCTCATAACTCATCTAACATAAAATAAAGTACAAAAACTGAGGTTTGCACACAACAAATGTCCATTAAACACTTGCATTGTAACACTTAGGTGCAGCAATTGAGCCAAAAGAGGAGAGAAAACTATGCTTGAGTTTTGTACCATGTGTTGTTGTCATTTATGGGAACAAATCATTGCTCAAATCCCTTCATCATTCTTTGACTGGCAGCATTTCCACTGGTAAGGTTTTTGCCGTGGTGCACCGCCACTGCAAAATCCTTGCTGTCACACCATATACTTGATACAAAAAATCATCACCATCGCATTGGACTTGTTATAATATATAACAAACCTACTATTTTCAATAGGAAGTTCTGTGCCACTGTAGAATTTTTACCTCAGTATTTTTTTTACCCCCTAAGAATAATGCACATGCTCCAAAACCGCCAGACAAGCGCAACAGCATTCTTTTTGATGTAAACATCAGTAGTGAAACCTGTCGTACTGAATTTACCCCGTTTATTTATCATTTACTATAGTAAATTACACTTTATTTGGATATTCAAAACTACACAGTTAATGGGGGTAAAAATAATACGGGTGTAAAACCAGCACACTGCGTGCTGTATCAAATTTACCCACGTAGTGTGCAAGTGCGAAAACACAGTACAAAAATAATACGGGGGTAGAAGTTAGACGTGACGCTGCACCTTTCTGAGGTAATCAGAAGATCAGCACATGAAGAGATTTTTTCTACACTGAGTAGGCCTACTTATAACACATTGTCACACCAAGAGATCAATTCTACCAGAAACACTGTTGACTGGTGTTATTTTAGTACACAGTATGATCACAAACATACTGTCTACTGTCTGTTTGTTTGTTTTATTTAGAATTGAAAACCAAAAACAACAAATAAAAACTAAGAAAGAAGAAAAAAACATATTCCAAAAAGAGCGGGATGAAGTGCAACTTATATACTCCCGCCCCCCTTACCCAGCTTTTTCTACTGGCCACAAAGTCCCATGCAAGCTCCACAAAATAACTCCAAAATTATTACACATTTCAAAATAAACTCTGTCCAAGCCTCCACAAAGCACAAAAATATTACATATCAAAAACAAACTCTGTCCAAGCCTATAGGCTATACATGATATACATTGTATATTATAATACATTATTCCTGATCTTATAACATAATACACATTATATACATATTATAATAATAATAAATTATATATTAATACATTCTACAATGTTATAACATTACAAAAAAATGTACATTGTATATTGTATGCAGATTATAATACATAATTTATAATCATATAGCTAATGTAATACATCTTAATACTTTCGTCATATTTCCTTAGCATATTAGTTGTTTTTTGGGGGTTTTTTTTATGTATTATTTGATTTTGGTTTCGTCATTCAGATTGTTCCATAAGTCTATCGTCTAGAGTGCAATATGAAAAGTACAATGTGTTTTTGATTAATGCTGTATTAGAACACTTTAAAATTATGTGGGAAAAATGATGACAGGTGAAAAAACAAACTTCCCAGACCCCATAACTTCACACCACCAACTTCTCCAGACATTCTAGACAAACATTACACGTACACTAACCTCAACCATTGATCTTAGCAGTCCAGCCTCCCCATACGAACGTCTGAGACATGGTCCTTCATTACTTGAACTGCCACTGAAATATGAAACCCATATTGATCAATCATAAAAAAACAAAATTGAGAAGATAGAAACACAGTCAGTATGCTGGTGACACCATTATTATCTGGATATATCTCAAAGGAAGGACACAGCACTGAAAACAATCACTGATATTCTTTCAGTAAACACCACAAGATACCATTTGTCTACTTGTATGGACATTTTTCAAAAGGATTGGGTGTTGTGATGGCTATTGACCAAAACTGCACATTTTTGCATAATTTTTTACCTTATTATTGCAAAACACATCACCTCATAGATTAAGTCAATATGCAATTCCAATTTTGCAAACGATAGGCACTCCTTGATTTTTTAAAAATGTTATTTCCAGAGACATGATCTATTTGCATTAATATGGCACCTGTCCTCTGCAGAGTGAAAGAGTTTATGTTGTTTTCCAGCTTGACACTGTGAAAAACTGCAAACTGTACCGCAGTTATAGTAGGGGGAGTCCTGCTGTATAACATAACCAGTACATATACACAAAAAGAAAACATAGACCTAAAAAAAACCCTCCTTCTCCTTCCGAGCTGTGCCAGGTTCAGTTTCTACCCTTTTCCCTATTTTTGACACATACATTTTTTCTTGCTTGCCTTATGTATTCATTGATACATACCTGCAAACTAGTAGCCTTTTGGCTAAATTCACTGTTTTGAAATCAAAATTGGCCATCCACGTGGATTGTCTAAATCTGAATATTTATTTATTTATTTATTTATTGGGGG
>JAPQRQ010036600.1:0-11385 GCA_037367365.1 Apogon talboti | reverse complement strand
GGTGCCCGGGGGATGGAGGGGTTTATGGGGCTGGTACCAGGGTGGTGGAGGGGTTTAAGGGGCTGGTACCAGGGTGGTGGAGGGGTTTAAGAGGCTGGTACCAGGGTGGTGGAGGGGTTTAAGGGGCTGGTACCAGGGTGGTGGGAGGGGTTTATAAAGTGTCAGTGACCCAGAATAGATGTGATTACATTTTGGGAAAAGTAGGTCAAAGTTCCAATTTTTATGAATTTTTAAATATTTTTTTTTTTGCATTTAATTATAACGGACAAAATTTCAAATGTCTATGAAAACATGAATTTTGTTTCAATTTACTTATGCACATATATAGAGGCAATTGATATGCTGACATCAGCACACTCGTAGACATGATGACATCAGCTGGATTGATGCCAAAATAAGCTACAATAACCCACTTGTTTACCCTTGAGTTAAGACAATAGACTCCTAAAAACAGGGTTAATCTGTAACTAAAGTACAATTATGGTAATGGCAGTGGTTGTGGCAATGATATTATAAACTTTAAAATTTTTATGGTTGGGTTTTGGCACTAAACTGTTGATTTAAGTTGGACAAATACAGTCATGGAAAAAATAATCAGACCACCCTGTTGGAGAGCATGCCAAGACGCATGTCTGCAGTCATCAAAAACAATGGTTATGCAATCAAGTACTAACTCCTGTGTGTATCATGTGACTTAACAGACAGAAACGAAAACATGGAATGCCTAAAAGCACTGTTTTGGCAGTACAATGCCATAGCTATTGATGTAAGAACTTGTGATTTTGGTTATTATCAAGAAAACTATGGAAAATAGTTAAATATCAGCTCTTAAATTAAACTCTTAAAAGCTTTTTTTGTTGTTATCATTATATTTGTCCAAACAAATGTACCTTTAGTTGCACCAGGCATTAAAATGAACAAGAAATTGAAGAAAACAAGGGTGGTCTAATAATAATAATTTTTTCCATGATTGTATATCGGAGGTGGACTTACAAATACAAAGACTGTAAAGATATGATAGAAAATAGTTCAACCATCATTTCCTAACCTTTAAAAAACACTGATGGTGCTTTAGTTCAACTAAAGCACCATCATTTCCTAACCTTTAAAAAACACTGAAATTGCCTGAACATAAAACCCTGCTCTAATCAAAGTCCTTGAGTTAAACCCACCATCCATTCCAACCAACTACTGTCTATTGAGGAAAGAAAATAGCTGCAGATCCTTCAATGAAAAATCATGTTGAGTTTATACTTTATATTTATCTATTGTTTGCAGAAACTTTCAAAGGGAAACGTTCATCCTGGTACCAGGGCTGGCTATAATCTAACCTTGCAATTATTCTGCTATTTTTTCCAAATAATCAGTGCAGCTCTCATCCCCAGTAGGTTCCAGTTATTTGAGGCTGTGAAGTTAAATACCATTCACTGAAGGAAGGAAGAAAGGAGGCTGCAGCTTTCATGGCTGATTTTATCTTTTTCTATTAAATGCCACCCTTTCACACTTACTCCCTTTTAAAGTTTATATGCAGCGGGGGGAATGACAGATCTCCAATCCCCGTCAATTTACAATGATTCAAAACAGCAAAAAGCAGACGATCTGCACTTTTTTCACGACTAAAACCAGTGTGTGTGACATTTAAGTCTGATGAACGATCGTCAACGTCGGTGGTGATTAATTCCTTTTTGCTCAGTTAAATGTATTGATTGATTGTCTCAGCCCTGAATGCCATGAAAGTAAACAGAACAGTGGTGTTTGCGAACATGCGTCGGTGTACCTCGACTAGAAAAAATGATTTCCGCTGTCTGCTTGGTTTGTCTGATTTATTGCATCTAACGTTCGCTTTTAGCACCTACATTCACAAAAAATAAAGCCACAGAGATCAAATTAACAGCATTGTATAGTGGATAATAGTGGTTTTATGTGGGCTAAAAATAGATGTTTTTGTCATCAAACGGAATAAAGGCCTTTTAACAGATGCAGTGACATCTTGAGTTCCTCCTTCATCCTCGCAGCTCCTAAATCCTCCTCCTCTACACAACATAATATTTTAATGCTCAGGGAATGAAGCTTTCCTCTACTCTCTCTGAAATATAAAAGACTAGCTGAGGTGAAACGTGAGGAAGGTGAGTTTCACAATAATCAAAAATTCATTCATTTTTATCCTTGGGGCATTTTAGATTTTAATTCTAGGTGTTTTTATTTGAGCTGTGTCATTTGTTTTAACGAAATTCAAGGGTTCTCCGGGTAAGAGTGTGAAGAATGTGAAGTTTGTTTTGCTGTTGGAGCAGGTCACCTGTTGTGTACAGTAATGTGGTTGTTGTTTTTGCAGGGATGAAATTCTCAGTCTCGTTTCTTCACGTACAACAAGGAAATACAGGAAATACAGTACATGCATAATAATAGTGTGACCCCTGACCCCATGACAAGAAGCAGCACAGTTGAAAACATCTGACATGTGTTGAATGAAACCTGGGATAAAGCATTGATCCATTTACTGTAGTTTGCATTTTATCTTTTGACCCATAAAGACCCAAACATCCACCTTTAACCTAAATTATCCACTGACGTAACTGTTTAATACCTGTTGATCCACTAATCCTATCAATACATGTAAATAATTGGTGTAAAACACAGCTATTCATCTTTTCATGGTCATCAGATATGACCCATTTGGACGTTCAGAGGCTCCGTAGTTACCGTGGAAACTCTGTCATCTTCTACAACATTGATTCTTCAGTAAAACCCATGGAGTTGGATCAATGACAGTGGATGGAGACGCTTGATTTATGTTCAGTTATTGATAGATTTGACTGAAAAAGTCACTTTTTCTTCCGTTTTCTCTGTTTTTATAATAACCCTTAGCTTTAATCTGAGCTTTTATGAACACGACATGATCAGTAAATTAAATATAGGAAAATACATAATTTATACTGATAAAATGCAAAATACAGAGGATAATATTATAATAAATAGTGATAAATTATTTAAGAAAGGTTAGATAGAGAGAAAAATTCATTTGGGAACTGACACAAAAGTTGTGCTACTGTAGGTCTTTGGTCTGTATGTGGCCCCTGAAAGGAAAATGAGATTGACACCCCTGGTCTAAACCATGTTATAATGATTGGTATTTGATTCTAAAATTCTGCTAACATACTCATATGGGCAGATATCATCGTTCTAAAATGCCATCTGAAAAAACTACAGATTGTAGTGTGCGCTGTGTGGATGAGCTGTCACTCACAGACTGTGAATCCTTGCTGTTGTCTCGAGATCGGTTCTTGGCCAACCTCTTCTTTTTCTTATGAAGAGGACGCGACTCTAAGATCATCTCCTCCAGCTCAAAGGTGGGGTCACAGTGGAGGCGACCCTTCTGTAGAGGATGATTCAGAGACAGGAGATAATTAGCAGCTCACACACACACACACACTCATAAATCAGCTGTGGTTTATAGCCTCAGAGTGCACGCTGAACTGCAAACACACACAGGAATGAACGCTGTGCATGTAGACACACACTATACTTAGTTACTGCTGCATTATTTAGTTGCTACACATTACAATGAGCAAACATGAGGGAGTGCTGTTGCTTTTAAGTGTTTATTGTGCGTGGGTGTGTGTATGTGATCGCTTCCCACTAACATTAGGAACGAATCCAGCCTCCATCTTCTTCTCATACACGGCGTCCCAGTTGACGTCAGCGAGGTAGGGAGATGTCTGCATGTCAGACAGACTGGAGAAACGATGCTCAGGGTTCACTGTCAGCAGCTGGCAGAAAAAAAAAAAACCACACACACATACAGACACACACACACAGCAATGTCACCTACTGCACATCACCATCCAAGTGGCAACATCACCTTCACAACTTCTCTCCTCGCTCACAGCCAGGCTCTTCTCTCTGGTAGGTGAAATAAACTCGACAAATTGTGGGTGGGAAAGGAAAAAAAAAAAAACATTTTGATGGCTTCACTTAAATTTATTGTGCAGTTCATGGAAATGTGTGTGTGTGTTTGGCTAAAGTCTGTGTGTGACAAGTTTGGGCTGGCTGTAATGCACATAACAAGCATCCAAAAATATTACACTTCTGCTCCTTCCTGGCCTCCCTGGAGCAATCATACTAAAAAAAAAAAAAAAAGTGTATTTTTGATTTTCTGCTGCATTAATTCCAACATCCTCTGTCATGATATTCCGTCATATAGATTAAAGATTTCATAACTTTGCACAAAAGTCTTGGACAGCCTTTAGCTTTGTTGTTTTTGCAGGCTCGTAATGGGCGCGCATCTTTATTTCTAACAAGAAATATGCAGGAAATGTGTGCACAGTACTGAAACACACACACACACACACACACACACACAATCAGAACTAAACAGCCTCTACAGGTGAAGTCAGGATTTAGTGACCTCCATTTGGATTCAGTAAATCTTCAACTCTCTTGGGTCGAGTGTCTCAGTGTTCTCTTAAATAATCTTGTGTTTCAGTTATAAAATCCTTCAGAATGTCCCACAGGTTTTCATGGTCTTTAATCCTTTTCTCTTCCCAGATGATGCCATTTAGCATCTACAATATTCACATTTTTTTTCCTGTTGTTTTTAAAATTCCTTGCAGATTTTTATTTTCCACTTGTGCTTATATTACTGCTATAAAGACTGAGAAACACATAGAACCTGCATAATATGACATTAAAAACAACACTATAATACAGCTGATTTGCACATATTGAAAATAGTTTTCCATATAATGCCTCTAACTGTTATCACGTCTACTTTGTGGCTTTTTTTTTTTCACTTGTTTGCATTGAGTTTGTTGGGCAATAGCTGGTTTCGTGTGATTTGGTTTGGTCTGATTTTAAAGACTGAAGAGTCAAAGCTTTTCATTGTCATGTGTACAGTAAAGAAACAGGTTTTTGCTGTACAATAAAAATCTTACTTTGCCATCTACACTGAATGCCAAGAGAATTTAAGATAAAAATTGAAGTAGAATAATTTAACTAGGAAATTAAAATAAAAAGAGTGGCATTTAAGAATGGCATGCATAAGAAAATGAACATAAAATATAAACTATTACTAAGAGAAAAAATTATTCAATTTAACTCAAATTAATTCACTTGAATGTGTTTTTTATCTTCGTGTCAGATGACTCTGAGCTGCCCTAGGGGGAAGATTTTATTGTTTTTCTTGTTCTATAAAAAACAAAAAACAACTGTATTTAGTCAACTAACTACACTTGAAGTTGTTTAATTGCAAAGCATGCAAATAAAAGATGCATATTAACCCATAAAGACCCAAAGCTACTTTTGTGGCAGTTCCAAAATATTTAACTTTTCTGAAGTGATTGATCACCATTTATTTTCATGTTATTCTGTGTATTTTGTGTTTTTTCAGTCTAAATCATGTATTTTCCTATATCAAATGTGTAGATGTTCATAATTGCTCAAGTTAAAGTTAAGTTATTATGTCAGAAACAGAGAAAACTGAAGCAAAAATGACTTTTTCAGCAAAGGTACCAATAACTGAACATAAACCCAGTGTGTCCATCCACTGTCATTGATCCAACTCCATGAGTTTTACCGGTGAATCAATGTTGTAGAAGATGATGGTGTTTCCATGGTAACTACGGAGCCTCTGAACGTCCAAATGGGTCATATCTGCATAAACTGCATTTTACACCAATTATTTCAACATACTGATAGGTTTAGTGGTTCAGAAGTTATTAAATATTTTTGATCAGTAGACGCTTTTGGTCGCCGGTGGATGTTTGGGTCTTTATGGGATAATTTTGCTGCCAAACTTCAACCAATGAAAAGTTTTTGCTGAAGCCAACAGGGGGCACTGTTAATCAAATCAGCCTCAATATGCAGCTTAGAATCAGATTTGTTTAAGTCATATCATCCCTATACATGAGTAGACTTATTAATTCCACGCTGGAGGTATGAACCGGTGCCGATCCAGTTGTGTTTTTAATGGAATACCATCTGTTTCATGCTTCACCTCAGGCCAAACACACACACACACACACACACACACACACACACACACACACACACACACACACACACACACACACACACACACCCTGGAAATAATGATGATGGGATCTGGCTTTTGTTTTCATGAGCTTCTCTCTTCCTGTGCTTCACTTTCCTCCTTTGGTCGCAGGCTGATTCAGTTTTCTCCTGCAGGGCCGGTTAGGTCTGTCTCAGTGGAGTCCAGACACCGTAATCGATCAGCAGCAGAGCGGAAGAGGCCGCCGCTCCGTCCAGAACGCCGGCTCACTCATGAGACGCCGAGCACATGCACGCACTAATGCTCACACTCACTCTCTGCCAAAAATATATTCTTTCCTAACAAGGCGTGATAGCCAATACTCCTTTTAAAAATCTCAAAGTGACTGAAGAAATCCAGCCGGAGGAGATGAGATCATTTGTTTCAGCAGAGTTTTCAGTTGTTTAGAAGATGAGAAAATTACTCCTGACACAAGAAAAGTGCGAAAAATGATACAGATTTGACACAAAGGTCCTATGCTTTAACGCTGTATCTGTTTTGCTTATGTGCGTCTCATAGCTGTTACATTACAACACAGCCACACACACATACATTTTACACCTACAACATCTGCTTCAGTATGAGGTTAAATGACTGTTAGGATTAATTTTATCAGTAGCACATATAGCTTTCTGTCTTTCTCTTGTCTCACCCACTCTGTGCTTCCATCCCTCAGATTCCCATCTGTCATTTTTCTTCTCCTCTGCCCTGAGGGTCTGGGCTCATCCTCCCTCCCTCCAGCTTTAGTTCTCCTAACCTGCATGTTCTCTCCCTGTCTCTTTTCACCAATATCACCTCTCTATTCCCGTGACATTACTGTCCACCTACCACATTAAATATACCCTTCTTTTACTTCAACCTGGAAGAAAATCAAAATGAAGGATTTACTGTAGTTTGCATCTTATCTTTTAAAACACAAATGAAGTGGGTTTGTGGCTGTGTAGGTCATGATTTCTATTTCTAATGTTAAAAATCTACTCCATTATACACACTATCGACATTTATCCTTTGCTAAATTATCGATCATCATTCATTATAATATTATCCTGTATATTTCGCTTTTTTCAGTCAAAATCACATATTTTCCTATATTTAACCCATAAAGACCCAGTGCTACTTTTATGTCTAATGTCTCCCCAATGTATTTTTCTCGCTATTTTAACCTTTCTTAAGTGATATATCACCATTTATTCTAATATTATCCTCTGTATTTTGCTGTTTTTCAGTGAAAATCAGCTATTTTACCATATTTAATTCACTGATCATGTAGATGATCATAAAAAACCTCAAATTAAAGCTGAGGGTTATTTAATCACAAACAGAGAAAACTGACGAAAAAGTGACTTTTTCGCAACTATATCAATAACTGAACATATAAACAAGTGACTCTATCAACTGTCATTTATCAAATTCCTCGGGATTTACTGGCAAGTTTAATGATGAACCAAACTGACCAGCTGGTGGTGATGTTGAATCTGGAAATATTTCCTGTAACACTAAATTATGTAAATTTTAACCAAAACTAATAGGTGCACACAGATAAAAATTTAAAGTGCATTCAGTCGCTTATTCAAGAATTAAACACACTGAGGTTTTTGTCCAATGTAGGTAAAACAATATCTGTTGTAGTCGTTGTCATACCTGAGTTTCGCCATGATATGATTAGAAAATTTCTTTCTTCCTTTATGCTGTTAAATGTCTGGTGTTAATTAGCATTACAGTGTAATACCGCCACCTACTGCTGGGAATTGTGAATGGACGGCGCTCAGCTTCATAAAAAATAAAGCAGGATTGGCTTCTTAACATTATTTTTTGCCCAAAGGCCCACGACCCACTGCACGCAGGTTTGTGACCCACTTTTGGGCTGCGACCCACCAGTTGAGAATCCCTGCATTAAATGACACTAGAAGATACTTAAATGGCCAAAACACAGGTGCAAGCAGAAGAACATGTACTGAGACTATCTGACCGAGGTGACGGTACCTCTGTGTCACTGTGTCCTTCTTACCTTCCTCAAGAGGGACACCAGGTCCTTGGGCCAGGCCGGGCTGTACTGGACACTGACGGTACTGAAGAGCTGAATCAGAGACTCCACCGAGTTACTGGCGTGGATTTCATAGGGTCTCTGGTGAGTTTGAAAAGAGAGGGAACATGGAAAGATGTAAAAGAGAGAGGGAGGAGGAGGAGGAGGCATAAGGCAGTCTAATCAGAGCTGCCATTGTTCCTCACCCATCCACGCAGGACTTCGAAGACGGTCACCCCTAGTGACCACCAGTCCACTTCAAAAGCATAACCGGTCCCTCCGCTCACAAAGGACTGAAAGATCTCTGGGGCTGCAAAAAGTGACAGGGAAAAAAAATCACTGCTGGACAAGAAAAAGGTTTTCAAGGAACGGCACTGAAAAGCCAAGTGCTTCTTTGCAAAATGTCAACACAAACTGCTCATTTTCCGAGCTTTGTGATGCAATCACATGACAAGATGGAAACGTATTTTTCCCCCACTTTTCAGAAAAGAACATAAAAATGGCAGTTTCTATTGATTATGCATAGAGGTGTCTCTTAGTGAGTGGCAGATATGTTAATGTAACAGTGGAGTTTACCCATGTAGGGCTTGGTTCCTGCTAAGGCTGTGGCCCTCTCGCCATCCTTTATGATTGTGGCGATGTTGAAATCCGTCAGATGAGCGTGACCTGGGAGGAAACAATAGGAAAACACAGTCAGAATGTCAGAAAAACTAAATAATCTGGATATACAGTATGTGATACAATAATAAACCCAGACTAATGTATAGTGTCAAGGGTAACGCGTCACGTCTGAGTATAGTATAAATTTGTATAAATCGCTGTATTTTACTTTATTATTCTCTAAATAACACAAGAACTATCAACAGGTCAAATCCACCTGCAGTTTATGTCACTTGTTCATTACTCTCGGGTTTTAATAAAATACTTAAGCTCAGGCTTTGACTTTCCGTAAAACTGTGTAACATCCCCTAAATACAGTTCAAATAAATTAAATGTATCCCTATAGAAATAGATTGATTTTTACATTTTACACTTGACATTTCAGGCAACAACATTTGTAAGTCTGTGATATGAAAGATATATTATGTTGTTTTTAACTATTTAATGTATATAAGAGACAGAAGTTTATGAGTGGCTTTTACTGGTGAATCAATGTTGTAGAAGATGACGGTGTTTCCAGGGTAACTACGGAGCCTCTGAACGTCCAAATGGGTCATATCTGATGACCATGAAAAGATGACAAACTGTATTTTACACCAATTATTTCAGCATATCGATAGGTTTAGTGTATCAACAGGTATTAGACATATTAAATTAGTAGATGCTTTTGGGTCTTTAAGGGTTAAATTTACAACAGTCTAGAAAATAGTTAAAACAAGCTAAAACTTAAACACGTACAGTAATAAAGAGCCAAATACTCAAATGTAGCAGTGGCATTAATCTAAAACATAACTGACAGATCATTTTACTGCTCAGTGACAGGTACATTTTGCTGATAATCCTTTTTTATTACCTAGCTGTTCAATGCGTAATTTGTACTTCTAGTGTAGTACATAAAAGCTTTGAATAATTCTTCTACCACTAGATTTATTATTCTGTAGGGTCATTCATTCCCAGTTCTCCTAATTAAACAGACAGGCCTATGAAGTGGATGTACATCAATTACACAGACACACAGAAGGGCTTTACATTAAACCAGACATATCTCCAAGGTCATACTGCGAGTTGAGTTACACAATTTATTGACTGTTTTTGTGGTTCTGACCTCATGTTGTTGATCAAATTGGGAGCAAACAGTTGACGCATTTACCTTGCTCATCCAACAGGATATTGTCTGGCTTGACGTCTCTGAGGGAAACAAAGGAGAAATGACTTTTAGGTAAATAAATTACAAGCGCATATGGAAACTAGGAGCAGCAACCATCCAGGAGGAACTCATTTAGGCGACAGATGCTTTTTTATATGATACTAAAAATAGGAAACCTTTTTAATGCTTTTCTAGACAAAGTTTATGATTTTACGATGAAAACTTGTTATTGCAGTAATATATAACAAAATTAAGAATAAAAAAGAAAGAATAATGTCAGGTAGTAAAAGTGCAGCTCTATATTGTCTCTTTTATTTCTAATCGGGGTTGCACTTTATGAGATTTTCATGGTAGGATAATCCTCTCAGGTAATAACACTGTATCATGCCATATGGAGCCACACAATTATTATTAGTATTATTATTTATCAGTTACAAACCTTAAAGGGGTTCTATGTCATATTGTTGTTTCTCAAGTGGGATGTCACATACCAGAACACACTTAGGACTATCGAAACCACCAACAAACCAACGCTATGTATCCACAGACTGTATCAGTCACTGAATAAAGTAGAATGCTCATTGTTTACACACACCTGTATTATGGTATCATCAAGTTTTCCCCTTCATAATGAAACTCATAGAAGCTTTTGACAGTTGGCAAAAATTACACTGTGCACTGATAGTTTACATTATAGCTCTGTTAGCTTAGCTCTGTTTTTAGACAGAAAACAGCCACAGTAAAACCACTAATCACCTCTGTTTTCTAGATGGTTTGTCTTGTCAATAGCTGAACTAAAGATCTGTTTGGAATCCAACAAATAAGGTCAGAACTGTCACAGTTAAGTTCTGAACCGTGGGTCAACAAATGGTGACTTAGCAAAGATAATAACATCCTATAATAACTTTATACCCTTATAAGCCTCATAATCAAACTCATCCGTGTAGAAGAATCGCTGATATTTCAGCATCAAACTCCATCCTTTTCATTTACAGCTCTGTCCAGTGGAGAAAACAACAACAGTGCTTCTAATTTTTATCACTGACTCACTTTCACTGACTCTAAACGTTGTTACTTAATGGTTTTCATTCCACCTGGTCACTTTCTGACACTTTGGTAGAGTGACTCACTACTAGTTCACTCATAGAAAGACTCTGAAAATCAACATTTCAACCTTAGTGTATTATTGGAGGACGTAACAACATAACAAAGACTTTATTACTTTTGCAAATTTTTTCAAAACTTTTTATTGTCATGTAGAAGATCAAGGTCAATGAGGTCACCATATTTGGTTCCTTGCCTGTAAGTGGCAAAAAAAAATCCAAGAAGTATATATGAAAAAATTCAAGAAAAACACATGTAAGGTGCAGGAACATGTATTTTAGAACATTAGAACATCACTTTCAGAACATTAGACCAACATAAGTGCTGATACAGACACCTGTCCACATCCACATTATCCCTTTGAACATCATTACTTACATTAGTACCATTACTTCATGGTACCTA
>JAPQRQ010036599.1:0-11387 GCA_037367365.1 Apogon talboti | reverse complement strand
CCGAAAAATACGGTAATTATTTCTACTTTTGATTTTCTTAATAAAAATTAGTTTCATATTAGCACTTATTAACTATTCTAAATGTTAAAACAAAGAAATATAGATTAATAAAATAATAAAGAATACAATGTTACAAATGTAGTATACAAAATATATGTATATAACCCGTTATAGATGAATGTCATCAGTCATTAATTATAATCTGTACATACTTCGCTATTTCAGAAGTGCATATCAAACTGGTAGCCCTTTGTATTACTCAGTACCCTTGAAGTAGCCCCCAGTTTCAAAAAGGTTGGTGACCCCTGGTATATAATATAGGATAGCAGCATAGGAGTTTTAATTAAAGTTGCATTTTGTCATTGTATTTACTTATGACACACACAACAATGAAATATGACTTTACTGGCTTCTTCTGGGTCCATATGTCTACCTTTGTTGCCCCTAATTCGGTGTCTAAAATAGCCAGTATAAGAAAAAGGGACACACTGACACAGAGAAAATGCATCGGGGGACATAAATATAAACAAAGAGGAGATACACAGTGGTGGGTGATAGGTGCTATCATAGATAACACTCAAATGACCTCCAGTGGACTTCAAGTACGACCACGGTGTGTCCCCCAGGCGCTGGAACACATAAAACCACATGACTGGTCCTTGTCCTGTTTGCTGCCTATTGCAGACAAATAACAGCGCATAAAGATGTCACCGCCACAGAGAGGAATTCATTATTTTAGTGGTAGGATAGGTGCATTTACCCACAGTGATAGTTTCACCCTTCAGCCATCATTTCAGGAGCATCTTTGGAAGAGAGGTCAGATAATAGCTCTCACTTTGGGCCACTCTTCTCCACTCCACATGGGATCTGAACCAGACACCTTCTGATTACTGCTAGTCGGTCTCTGGAGGTCCATTCCTCACTCAGCTGTCCGGTTCAATTACACAGGGTGTGCTGTGAAGAAATGCAAGGAAATCTATTGTTGTGCCCTGAGTCATACTGAGAGAAGCTTCTTAGGTCAGCAGTCTGCCTACACCTACACACCTCAGCTGCACGGATGATTCATTATTATTAAATACACCTTACATTTGGTAATAGTTTTCAAATATAGTCAAAGGATTTTGACTAGACACCATATTAGAGAAAACAAAGGTAGAAATATGGACAGAGAAGAAGCCAGTAAAGTTATATTTTATTGTGATGTGTCATAAATAAATACAATGAGAAAATGCAGCTTTAATTAAGAGTCCTATGCTGCTATCCTATATTATATACATTTATTTGTTCAAAAGTATTATGAAGCATTGTTCAAGGTTTATTACAGTTATATAATATAAGAATGCATAGTAAAGTTGTGTGCATTTCTTAGCTGCATATTCCACATTATGATACTAATATTTCAGCCCTCAGACATTATATTTACTATGACACCTCCAAATAATATTATCTGAGTAATCAGTGCAAGATTATGCTCCAAGGTGACAACAGCAAATTATGTCAATTAATACACTTTACCTATTTTGCAGCTATAAAAAAAAGAAATGTGTCAGTGTTGTAATTTTAGCATCCAAACACACACACAAAGAGAAGCTGGGATAATGAACAAAATTACTTGACTTTAACCTTTTAATCCCTGAATCATTTGTGTCCAGTCAGAATCATGTCAATGTAACTGAAAACTGCAAAACTTCATATAAACCATGTTATGGTGAGAAAACAGAAAAGTTAAGACAATCAGTTCATAATGCCACCTTTATTTTTGCTCCTGTTCAGCTCATTCAGTGATTTTTAATGGTAGCTAAATAATACTATACAAAATTCTAATAGAAGAAATAAAGATATAACAAAGTAATAGTGTTGGATCTGCTTGATGTTAGCGGTGCAACGTTTGTCTCATTGGTCTTTTGTTTAATGAAATTATTCATGACATACGCTGGTCTCAGACTGTTAGCTTGTTTTAGTATTTGCTCATTTAATTGCTTGTTGTTTGAGTTGTATTTTGTTGTCTGGCAATTGGTTTTATTGAGCTGACGCTCTTCTGCTTACATGGATATATATTAAATGCATATTGCTACAGGTGTCGCAGTGGTGTAGCATCACCATGGCAACACAGACGAAACTGTGATTGCAGGGCTTAAGGGGTTACAGAACTTAATAGTATATTATAATATTATAAATGGTATGGTGCCAAATTTATAATTAAATTATTATAACTCTACATTGTGTTATAAGTAATGAGAGCCCTCTACAGGTTGAACTCCAGCTATTGCAATTGAATTTTTCATTGGCTGGTCAGGTTTTCAAATTCATTTGGAAAGAATAGTGATATTAATGAAGGAGACTGAGCAGGTCGTAAAACAGAGCTGTAGCCATACATGCTCACCTAGTCAAATATAAGTGTAGAATATCCTACCTTCACGAGGAGCAGTGATTTACGAGCAGCACCTGAAGCGACATTAAATGCTCGGTGACAGTTTTCCTGCAGTACTTAATGAGCAGACTTTTTTCCATAGTGCTATGACAGTTGAGAGACAATAATAGAGACCATCTCTAACACCCTGACATTTGCAAGGAATAGCCCAGTTACATTATTACTCTTCCCCAGAGGTGTGGGGATATGATTGTATGTTAACTTAATATTCTTAATTATACCACCCATATTATTCAATAGACACCGTATATAACATATGTACAGTATATGTTGGTTGTTTTTGAGTGAGAAAAGTAATTAATATTGTATTGTGAAAGTACAGCATTGAGAAGTACTCATTGTGCTGTAAAATGGTTCCTGACACTGTTGTACTATTGTATATGATGTTTTTAGATTCATATTAATGTTGCATGTATGTTTGTGTTTAATTTAAGGATCTCATCTGAACTACTTTAAGTACTATCAGTAGTTTTATCTACAGTAATGCAGCATATTCTATATGATCACTGTATGTCACATCAACTACCCACCTGCACTCAAGTACAGTGCTTTTTTTTTTTTTTTTTTTCAGTGATGGTACCGACTTACATTCCACTGCTGATTGCTTCATTAAAAAGCCTTTACATTGGCTGATTGAATCTGCTTCCATTCAGCCCATTCAGCCATTAGAGATTTTCCGTACCTCAGCTGTTTGAATGAATCCTTTTTTTTTTTTTTGGTTGAAGATCATTACATGCACTTGTCAGACCTTACCTATATCTGCTGTTTCTGCTGTGCCTAAACCTCTCACTATATTATAGTATAGCACAGGGGTTCCCAAACTTCTCCATGCCAACCCCCCCCCCCCAAACAGCTTCTGGCCGAGGCCCCTCTTTGCAAACCCATCGACAATACTACAAAATATGTCAAGAAACATTGACATTTAGAATGTGTTTTCTTACTTTTATTTACTATACAATAATTCTTAAATTTCTTTAGCATAAGAATAATACTAACATGTTTCCACGCTGTATATTCACACTAAAATGTTTTGTTTTGCATTTTTTCTCATCTTTTTTCCAATTGTCCGAGGCCCACCTAGCGCCCCCTGGTGCCCCCCCCATACTGGTATACTGCAGTATATAAAGAGTCAACAAACTGATTGATTCATATAAATTAATTCTTCTGGTGTAGCTGTGCCATTTATCTGTCATTAAATGTTTGCATCAGTTCATAATCTTTGATATAATTGCACTGCGTGGTAAAGATTTTCAACTGTTGTATATAATGTGACTAAGACAGGATATGGAAACTGCATTAGGAATTCCAACACACCTGAGGGAGTGTGTTTGTGTGTGTGTGTGTGTGTGTGTGGCTTGTTCTTTAGACTTCCAGGCTGAAACACAACTTGAGGGTATATTCTGTGTCCAACAAGGTGTTTTTTTTTTGTTGTTGTTTTTTGTTATTATGCACCGCACACTCTGGTCTTCTTGTTCTTCACACACACACACACACATTGATGTCTGAACACTTGGTGAGAGACCTGCAGGCAGAATGGTCTCAGGACTGTGATCTTCATCATGCGATGTGCAAACTGACATATGCGAAAAAACCACAGATCCACTTCTGAAACTTAGTTTACGCAAGGGATGCATTAATGTTGACACAGTTTGAAAAAGTGCAATATTCCCTCTCTGTCTGTACCTCTGTGTAACCTCAAACATGACCGAAAAAAAAAAAAAACACCTCCCGACATCAACATTTCAGCGAGGGGTGCTCCAGACATGTCGCATTGATCTGCCGCTGCAGTAAACACTAAAAGCCACCACAAACCTCCGGGGAGCTCAGACTTCACCAACTATATGTACTGAGCCTGATAGCATGTGTTGTCATTGCGTCAAAGCGAATAGAGTGCTTCCTGAAGATGGATGAGTCATAGACGCAGAGGAGAGCTCTGACAAGCTTTGATGGCATTCTTGATTTTCAGGTTAGAGTTCATCGCTATTTATATGCGGAGGATGAATTTGCTTCTCTATTTTCAAAGGTCAGTCTCATTAAACTCTGTCTTTAGAGGAGCGCCGGCGTGGCCACGTTTTCCCCGATAGTGTATCGCAGTCTTCTCATCTATGCATCTATAAATAAGAAATTAGAATGAACAACTGATTTTAGGTGTAAACAGTTTGATTATATCAGTTTGTGGGTTCTCAAATGCCTAAGAAGGATACTGATAAGCACTGTTATAAATAATATATTACCCTGATTGACCTATAGTGCACATGCAAGGCCCTCTCTAGTCCAATCAGTTAATAAAGCACCAATTCAGCGAGATGTAATCGATTTAAAAAAATATATATATAAAATCAATTTCTGGACACTCACCGTCATACAATTTTATGTTTGTGTTTTTCATTTTCCAAACCTGGTCAAGTGGTAAATGATGCAGCAGAAGCACAGCGACTGAGAATAAATGAAATCAGTTGATTAATAATAAATAAGAGTTTGTAATTTGCTCGAGGAAAGCAGGTCAGTCATCAGTTACCTGACACAGCAGGCCTTGGCAGAACATTATATTGATTGGGACTGTGCAGGGTGTACACAATCAATTATTGACGCAAACATTTAGCTCCACGGTAGCTGCTTTGTTCCAAAGAAAAGAGCCTTTTATGTTGTTTATGCTTCATTTTCATCACAGCTTCTTTCTCGGGATTTCATTTAATACTGCACAAAGACTTAAAAATTCTCAAATTATCACTAATGATGACATTTGTCCTCTTTGCAACTTATACTTTACACAAACAACTTCCAGTTATTCACATTCATGACTTTTCAATATGCTTGTGCAGTTATATTTTTGTAAAAGAAAGAATTTTGCCAGATGGTATATCAAATAAGTCACACTCATTATCTGAAACTACACTTCCCCCAGATGGACGCTAATAATTCAAACCTAGCAGACAATTTATTCACAATAATAACAGTCACATATAGCACATATTTAATGTCGTGTGTGTGAGTGCCTTGTGATCAGATTCATCATCATCTCTACATAAAAAGGCAGGTTGTTAAAAGAGTCTCTCATGCGTCATGTATCCAGTCCCGCTTGATTGTTACAATCAAACTGAACAAGTGTCACATGGAGGAAAAGTGGTCCTCGAGTCGAAGTGATTCTCACAATGGTTTCTCAACATCAACTGTGAGGCTAAATCCTGGATGTAGAGACCATGATAGCAATTTCCATTTTATTCCTTGATGACTACTGCAGTTTGCATTCTGAAGTCAGTAGGAATGGTTAACATACATAAGTTTGGGTTAAAATGATGGTTGACAAGGTGAAAATGAGTTAAAGTAGTTAAACATCAAAAGCTGCTTAACTTAAAGAGGGTATATGTAGTATTTCTACTTAACCCATAAAGACCCAAACATTGACTAAAACCATCCACTGATCTAAACTGTTTAATACCTGTTGATCCACTAATCCTATCAATACGTGTCAATAATTGGTGTCAAATACAGTTATTCATCTTTTCATGGTCACCAGATGATTATAAGACAGTATTATTTTGACCAAATGACAAAAACTTAATGATACCATAATACAGATGTGTGCAAACAATGAACTTCATACATTATTCAGTCAGAATATACAGTGTTGAGAGTTTGGAATATCAATATTACATATAACGTCTTTTAATGTCATTAAAGAGATTTGTTGTGTTTTTCTCTATGGTTTTGTCTTGAGCTCACTATGCTAAGATTCTGTGTTGTAATTTAGTGCATGAATTGAATAGAATAGAATAGAATAGAATAGAATAGAATAGAATAGAATAGAATAGAATAGAATAGAGTTTTCAGCTGCTTCATCCCCTAAAAACAAAACTAGACATACCTGCAGTATAGCAGTGACCTCTTTTTATGGATTTGCTCCAAACTCGAAGTGGTTCGTCCTTGGCCCATGCCCTACATTTTTACAAAGCAACACAAAAATCAGTGCAGTTGTGTTTGTATAATCCTGCATATACGGTTGGTCTGATGGAGGAATGATCAAATAATGTCCTTGGTAGAGCTAAAAAATATTGTCTGTTGTGTTTTAATGGAATGGGTAAGATGTTATTTGATTTTCATTGTGAAATACAAAAATCCAGACTGAAAAACAGGGCATTTTTTTGTTATGGTTAAAAAAAAATAGGCATGAATGAAATGTTGAAAGTTTTATTTTCATTTTCTGTTTCCTAGAGCAAAAAAATAATAAAAAAAATGACAAGGAAACAAAAAGGCCACAAATGCCTGTCAGGCATTGTCAGGATGTATTTTAATCAATTGTGACACATGGACATGGAGTGGGATTTTACAAGAGTGTTTCTTAAGAAAGAGGACATGGCAAACACCTACATGAAAACATATTTCACTGCAGCCAAGCCATCATCTGCATCTGTGTGCACCTGCCCCTGTGTTTTAAGTATCAGTTGATCTAAAATGTAACCACAAAGAAACAGCTGCGAGTCGCTGCTCTAAGTGACTTTCAACCACACCTCACCAGTATGGGACAGATGTTGCAGCGATGCCTTCACATTAATTACCAGTAATGAAGTGAATCAACACTGAATAAAGAGGCAGGTTTGTATGTGCACAATATTATATAGTCAAAAGTCTGGTCTCACAGGACCTGATCCAGTCATTACAGATTTGCAAAGATAAAAATAGTCACACAAACATAATAGAAATTAAACATTGCAAACCTGAATATATGCATATGAATATTAGACACCCCTCCCCCACACACACACACACACACACGTCCAATTCAGCTAGTAATCTTAAAGGCCTACATACAAAAGCACCAATGAATATATTTAACTGGAGCGTCCTATGTTTTCATGCAAATAAAAGAAGCTGTTCTTCCAGCTAAACTACTTCAGTTGCGGTGATGTGAAACATCAAAGTGTTTAATATATGAGTGTGGTATTCTTTTTCATAATGAAGCTGCTATCAGGATAGAACAGACTGCCTCCTCATACAAAAGGCTGAGACAGCAACACGGAAAAAAATATCTTAATGACTAATTACATTTTAAGATGTGCAAATGGTTTATATTCAAAGCTGTGACTACGCTTTAATCCTCTGAGCAAAGAACAATATTATTTGAAAATCCTCCACCCCCCCATATGAGCTATTTTACATGACAAATTAGTGGGCTTTTTAGTTTTTCAATTGGTCCTGCACACTGTTTGTAGCAAACAAACTTTGCCAACAAAAATACTCATTATAGAAAGAATTTAACAGTGGGATTTGGCTTGTACATTTAAGCAGGGATCACAGTCTGAATTAGAAATGTATAGTGTGCGTGGTGGCAGTGGTTGATTAAATACTGGCCTTGAGTGACGTGATTGAATTACACTGAAAGCTTCCTTAAGTTGTGAGGCTCTTTTTCGAGCAATGCAGTGTGTCATGACACATCAAATGAAATTCGGCGCTGTAGAGTATATTAGACTGCTTGTCAGAGCGGAAATAATAATGCAGACATGGTTTATCAGCGCTTTCAAAGGCTTGTCATAAGTGATGAAATATGGTAATTGTATTTTTAATATCAGGACCGGAGTGGGGGCTGTGAGCAGGGGCTGCTTTCGTGGTAAAATTTTACCAATAAATCATTAAAGTTCATATGAACCCAGAACAGATAATAACTGACTGCGCTGCTTATATTTGGAGCCGTGTACACACGATTTATTTTCTTCAAGCAGCCAAACCTACAAAATAGAAATAATAGCTGGTCTTCGGAATTAAAGGGCTGGATTAAAAGCCTTAAACTGACCCATTTAAAAGGCTTATTAATGAAAATATATCAAAACTACACATAGTATGAAATATTATTTTATCTCTGTATATATTTAGATGATTAACACACTGATGACCCTGCACACCCACGTGTGTGAGTTGTCAACATAAAGAACTAGTATTCTGTTAACAGCAATTAAATAAATTATTCTTTTAATCTAACTCTTAGTGCTTTATAAAATATTTTTTGTTGCATTAGGAGTATTTAATAGTTTCACTGTAAATAAGCAAGAAACCATTTCTCTTAAAAAACTAAAGCTAACCACAGGTGTTTTTTGACAATATACATCTCAGCTCAGGTCGTACAGAATGCTGCAGTATCAACACCTGCGTACTTTTGTAATCGCGAAGGAATGAATGTAAATCGTTGTTTTAAACATGCAGAACAACACCACAAATAGATAAATTCATACAAATTCCATAATGTGTTTAAAATAAAGAAGACTAATGTAAAAGCCTATTCATTCCTACCTTAAATATGTTAAATAAAACATATTAATGTTTAGATTTGATCTCAAGAAATATATCAGGTTATAATATCACTTTTTAATGTAGAATTCTTGAACCTTTTTGATAGTAATCACTTTATTCGTTTTAGGGATAGACACCTTGACTGTGGTTAAGATTTGATATTACGTCACGTATCCTTCAGTGAGAAATTACATCTCCTTACAAGAAAATTCAGGCACAGATTATATTTGTAGCAAAAGTCAATTCTTTTACAAAATTCTTTTATTTTTTGAACTGTTAAGGTAGTTTGTTGATACAGGACATGATAAAACAACAAATAATATTTTTGTTGATGTTTTGTTGAATTCCTTTTACATATATGTGCCGATTCTGATGTAACGTCCTGACCTCTTTCCAACCCTTTACCACCTCATGTAAAACTTTCCAGATCCACCACTAATACTCATGTTACAAACAAACAATTAGGCTGATAGCTGATGCAATCCGCTTTGTATATTTAATTTTTAGATATTTCTTTTACTCCCCAGTTTGTCCCAAGGGAAGAAATAACTGAAATGAAATCCCTGAGCTGTCCTTTACACTATTGAATGACAACAAATTCAATTGCAAAAGTTTTAGGAGAAAAACAAGGGGGAAAAAGTGCTGACATTAGTGAAGTGTCATCTTATTTGGCAAGAGCAGATGTCAGCCATGCAAATACCAGTGTTCTGTCGTCAATATACTCAATCTATGTACTCCTAATACCAATTTATCTTAGTACTGATAGATAGATTCTATTATCCACCTAGTAGTAGAGGAAAAAAATAGGGTTGTGTGCCTTGTATGCTTTAGAAAATGACATGCAGATGGTTTTCTCCTACGTCTTTATTTCTAAAGTTGACAAAAGTGACGAAATAATTGCCTTTGTTTGTGCTTTAAGCAAACCTCGGGGGTGAAAGAATCAAAGTGATGTGATGAACTGTTGTCATGTCTCTGCTCCTGCAGCACCTTGAGTCTGCTGTCAGATCTGACATAACCCTTCACCCCCTGCATCTTTTACCTGTCCTTCTCTGCATTCTCTACGGACCTATGCCAGCTTTTGAGAGGCAGGTTTACGATTGAGCGGCGTTGTGATGAAGGTTTGCATGTTTATGTTAACCCGTGGGTGTCTTTGACTTAATAAAGAGGACGAGTGATCTCTGGTACCCTTTCAGACAGAGGGAGAGGGCAGATGTCACATGAGATTATCTGGGAATGGAGGTGGTAATTAATCACCTTGGCAGACCTTGATTTGTAAACACGGCTAATTTTGAGCATTTTTTTCCCTCAAAGTATCACTTGTGTAAAAGGTGCATCTCACTGGGCATGACAGGCTTAAATTGCCCTTCAGCCAAAGTAGGCAGACTGCCAAAGGCTGATACTGTTGATTTAGATTGAGTTTGACATCCTACTTAAGTGAATATGAACTGAAGATCAGCTAAAATTGAATGAAGTACTGCACCATTATGCCTTTAAGAGCTGCAGCATAATGGCATTTTTACACTATTTTAAGCGTAATATGAGAAATGTTCACTCATGTAAGTTGATTGCGTACTTGTGTGTGTTATATCAGTTCCCATTTTAGTTCACTGTAATCTATCACACTTCATTAAACCTATCTCTCATAAAATACACTTTGTTTTTGTTTAGGCTTGGAATAAGAATAATTAAAGGGGTTGTATGTAGTACTAATGTTCCGAATTTCACCTACCACTACTAAAACCACCAATGAATTAACAATACCTCTACACAGACTGTATCACTCACTGAATACAGCATAAAGCTCTATTCTAAATGGTACCATCAAGCTTTTACTCTTCATGTGAAAACTTATATTAACACGTTACCGTGCAACTTTCGATTCTGAAGGTACACCACCCCAAAAGGCTGATATCTGGCCGTATCGCCGGAACCGGAAGTTGCACGAAAACAGGGGCACCACATCTGCACAGCCTGCCCCTGAAATAGGAGGGGTAGGTCAAGGTTTCACCTCTCTACGACTTACCGTGGCCCTAACACTAACCCTAGCCCTAATCCTCAACCCTAACCCTATATTTCTATAGGTAAACTTTGATCCGGGATATCTCCGGAACCCAATGTTGGAGAGACTTGGAACCAACATCCGTTGGCCATAATTCAGGGTGGCCGAACGCGGTCGTCTTGGTCCCGTGTCTTTGTGACTTCTAGTTCCGAAGATACAGCCCTCAAAACACTGATTTATGGCCGTATCCTCAGAACCGGAAGTCACACGGAAACGGGGGCACCATAGCTGCGCTGCCCGCCCCTGAAATAGGGGTGTAGGTCAAGGTTTCGTCTCTCTATGACCTACTGTAGCCTTAACCCTAACCCTAGCTCTAATCCTCAACCCTAACCCTATATTTCTATAGGCAAACTTTGATCCGGGATATCTCCGGAACCCAACATCAGAGAGACTTGGAACCAACATCCCTCACCCAAAATTCAGGGTGTCCGAACGCACCGTTCTTGGTCCTGTGTCTCTGCTACTTCCGGTTCAGGAGATACGGCCCTCTACTGCAGTATGAAAATGGCACTTATCAAGTTTTCTTAAAATAAGAAAATATTATCTAAGGACTATAAAAATGCAAAAATTCATATAAGCAGAATGTACTTGTTCCAAGTCTCATAATAAGATTGT
>JAPQRQ010036598.1:0-11389 GCA_037367365.1 Apogon talboti | reverse complement strand
GGATGTTGACAGGTGTCTGGATCAGCACTGATGTTGGTCTAATGGTAGAAAAGGCATGTTCTAATGTTATCAAATACCAGTGGCGAACCGTGACCACTACTACTGGGCCTTCACCTCGGCCATCACCGCCAAGAAAAGACGTCTTCACTGACAAAAAAACCCCCCAAAAACAAAACAATAGTACGATGAACTGAAAACACTCAACAGCCGTAATCCTCTAATTAACGATGACGAGGATGCTAACAACTCTCTGCAATAAGCAACCTGCCCAACATACAGTAAACTTCACGAAAACTGTAGTTCATTTCGGCTACAAATATAAATTGTATAAACATCCTCCAAGGCTAACATCTGGGAACATAAAATACTGCTGTTACAGGGAGACCAAGGCTCATTTAATCACCATAGACAACGTTATGAAATCACAAATTACACACACTTTTGCTTCAAGTCCAGTTCTGGAGTTGGCCTTCCATTTTTTTTTTTTATTATTTGAAGTTTTTCTGTGAACGTTTGCCCCGAAAAAGGTGACGCTAGTAAAGTAGCCACAACATCACTCTTGTTTTCATGCCATTTCACTCTCCCTGTCTCGAACTCTCAATGATTTCACTACTCCACGCTGTTGGGAGAAGGCCTTCTAGAATGTTCTAGTAAGTAAGTAAGTAAATTTTATTTGTATGGCACTTTTCATAGATAAAAATCACACAGTGCTTTACAGTTGAGAATAAAATGTCATACATACGCTAACATAAAAACAAAACAATGGCACAGAGAAACAGACAATCAAACAAGTTCAAAAATAAAAAACATCAATCTGGGCTAAACGCCTGTCTGAAAAGATAAGTTTTAAGCTCCTTCTTAAAGGAGTTAATGGATTCTATGCAATGTAGAGTTAGAGGTAGTGCATTCCAAAGGTGTGGAGCACTGGTTCTCCTCTGGTTTTAAATATGGTGCGTGGAACCATCAGGACTCTCTGGTTTGATGACTGTAATGAGCACAAGGGAGAATAAGGTCTCAGGAGCTCGACTGTGCACAAAGGTGAGTGAAGAGTGAAGGGCTCTAAAGATAAGAACTAAAATCTTGAACTGAATTTTAAAACTGATTGGTAACCAGTGGAGGAAATATAAAACCGGGGTCATGTGTTCCCTTTTCTTGGTTCCAGTTAAAAGCCTTGCTGCTGCGTTTTGTACAGACTGTAAGCGATCGACAGCTTTTTTGTTAAAATACATAAAAAGAGCATGCAATAATCAATGCGTGAAGAAACAAAAGCATGTATAATTATCTCCATTTCAGTTTTTGAAACCATAGACCTCGGTTTTGAAATATTCCGCAAGTGATAAAAGCAGTTTTTCAGTAGCTGCTTATGGTGACAGTCCAAGGACATAGCTTTGTCAAAGAAAACTCCTAGGTTAGAAGGCATAGAAGGCCCTGTCAAATACAGGTTCGTTTCAACTTACATGTGTTTTTATTGAATTTTTTAGATTTACTTTGTGGATTTTTTTTTTTGTGCCACTTATGGGAAAGGAACCAAATGTGGTAACTTGATTGACCTTGATTTTCTACATAACAGTAATAAATGTTGAAAAATTTGACAAAAGTAATAAAGTCTTGTTCTGTCCTCCACTAACACACTGAGGTTGAAATGTTGGATTTCAGAGTATTTCTATGAGTGGACTGTAAAGGGTTAAGGATTTACTGCTGCTGTATTATGTATATTTTAATACATAAAAAGGCAAAAATTCATAAGTAAATTTTGGAATCTTTAAAAAAAAGTATTTTAACTAATAAAGAATTCATTGAGAAATGTATTATTGCTCTGGCTTAGTTTCAGTATCCTTTAGTAAAACATGTTTGATCATATTGATTTGTTTTTCCAATACTTCAAAAATGGAGAAATATTGCATCTTTCATGGGGTTGGACAAAATATTTTTGTCATTTTCAAGCAAATTCTCAAAGGACATGTTGTGGTATCCTATCTGTTTTGCCCACTTAGGATTTATTTTATAAATAGGTGTGTCTGTCTCAGTAAAATGCATAATTATGTGTATAAAATCCTTTAAGACCATATTCAGTGATGCATGACTCAGTTACTGAAGTAAAACAACAATAAGCATCTCCAACATGGATCCTTTTAATGTGATAATGTCTGTAATACTAAGAAATAAGACCATGTATGGGACCAAAAAGTAGATGGTACATTTATTAAACAACAAAACTATATTCTTTTCCATTCACATCTGTATGTAATGTATTATTTTTAAAACCTTCTTAGTTTGCCTTCAAATTGAACATCTGTCCCTCCTCATAGATTCTAAAGCTGATATATTTTATATATAAAAATAGTGTGTTTAACATATTTCAACCAATACAATCTACAAGGTGGACAAGAATGTTATTTTAGATTTTAAAAGTCAAACCTAATGATTTTACTTTATTTTCCTACATGATATTCAAATGAGTTCAGGTCAAAGGTCATGTTTGGTCATTATATGGACCTGGATACGTATTACAGGCACTATTTAAGTATTATATGCATGAAGGATATAGAAGTGGATACAATTGCATAACAGCTTTGATGGGATTTTTAGGAAATATTGCTGGTGCGAGGCGATGTCAAGTGGGGGTGAGTTCAGCTGGGAATCAAACATTCAACTATTTCTGAGTAGGTCTATGAAAGTGGGCCAAGGAGGTACAGGGTCGCGGCCATTTGATTTCCGTTTTGAAATTTAAAAAAATGAAAAACAGAAAACTACTTGTATTTCGTTTTAAAATTGGTAAATAAAAAACGGCTTGTATCCTGTTATTTGTAATAAAATCTGAAAAACAAAAAACAGAAAAGTGGAATTAAGAAAAATGTTTTTTTCTTTTCCATTCCCATTTTTAGCCATAGGTAGATCTTTTTTAATGACCCGGAAGGCATTGTTTTACCAAGTTTTCCCCCAAAACCCCCAAAACTAAGGAAGACATTTGTAGTTCAGATTTGTTAGATGCAGATGTCTTTAGATCAATATTCAGATTTTATTAACCAACATTAATCATCTGTATTCAGTCTGCTGCAGTCCTGTGTCCCTGAGTCCATAAAACACATCCAGTTGTCATTCTACCAACTTCACATGTGATGATACAGGAAATGGAATGGAGCTGATAAGTGAAGTTACAAGTATTAAACAAATGAGAAAATAATAAAGTTTGGTGCTAGCGAATGTTAGCATCTTAGCTAATTACCACCCACTGCATCTGCTTCACAGGATCTACAGGATGTGTTTACTTGATCTAGAATAAAGCTTTTATGAGGTGCTTCCACATCTTCATACTTCATATTTAACTTATCAGTCCTTTATCTGTTCTGTCCGATTCAGTGGAAGGGAAATGGAGTCATAACTTACGTTCGTGTACAGCGGTCTTCAAGAACTAAAGACAAAACATGATTGAAAAACAGACGCAGCTGTTAACGACTACAGAACCAGCAGAGTTCAACTCAACAGATACATGCTATTTGAGCATGGAGCGCATTGGATACACAAAGTATTCAGAAACAGCCAAAATACACTCAGACTCCAGAGGCTTAATAAAATCTGAATATTGATCTACAGACATCTTGCATCTAACAAATCTAACTACAAAGGTCTTCTTAGGTTTCGTGGGAAACTTCGGGAAAACAACGCTGTCCCGGTCATTAAAAAAGACCAACCAAGGCCAAAATGGGAATAGAAAAGGAACAACATTTTTCTCAATTCAATTTTCCATTTTTCAGAGCACCTGAACAAGTCCTTTTCTGTTTTTCGTTTACTGATTTTAAAAATGAAAAACGAAATACAATTCACTTCCAATTTTTCATTTATTAATATCAAAACGGAAATCGAATGACTGCAACATACACAGACCGTACAGAACAGAGACAAGCCCTTTCTGAAAAAAACTGAACATTTAATGACATTGCTCTTTTGATTTATCTGAATTAATGGTAAATTAAAAAGTCAAATACCTCAGTGTGCTAAACTTTGAATCAACATTTTCATTTGTTTTATAATGAGATGAATCTGGTGACAGTTGCAGGCCTGATGTGATTGGGCCAAATAAGTAGTTGTATCAGAATTAAAGAAGCTGAAATGGTCCAAAGCATCAGGCGAAAGCATCCATGAACAGCAGTAGAAGGAGAGGACGTCCAGGAGGAGCAGGTACTCACAGTTATTGGACTGGAAATCCGGGACAAACTGCTCGTCGTCTGGAGGCTGGGCTGAAACAGGAAGACGCCACCATATTAGATGCCTCTGCACATCCCATAATCAGACTGGACATGGTTTTAGAAACGGACTATCTAGACCACTCTCACCTTCTGCAATCCAGATTTCCTGGAGTTGACTCAGATCTTGGAAGAGTTCTGCAAGACATCATCAAAAACAACACTTTAAACCGTGTATGGAAAGTGTGTCACCTTCACAGATTAAAACCCTATTTAGGTTGAATATTGTTATCCTCATATCATAGTTAACTCATACACAAATGGACAAAAGTATGTGGACACGTGACAAATGACATAATATACAAGAATAAACATATAAGTAAAACACAGTTCAGTAAAAAAAGCAACACACACACAAATAAAAGTGAGTCCCAACGTCAAATGTGTAGAATGTAGAGGTGACAGTTAAGTCTATAGTGTTAACCCTTTTAAGTAAAGTGGTTCATGAATGTCCTGAGTTAACTGCAGTTCCATATAAGTGATCTAGGTGATTCTCTGTTCTAGTTCTGATCTGGTTCTGTTGTGGTTTTGTTGTTCTGCTCTGGTTTTGTTCTGGTTCTGTTGTGGTGCAGAGTGTCCTCTTCTCTGGGACAGACCTGTATCCTTCAGTGTGTTTCTGCTGCTGTTTCCTTTGACACAGTTAGTCTTGTGCTGCTTTAACGCTCTCACCTTCTGTGTCCTGGGCCAGACCTGCATCCATCCACCTCCTCTTTCTGTCGCTCACACATCTCCCCACCTCCTCGCTCTTACAATTCTGTAAACGTAACAGTAACAACACACGACGTCCAGACGTGATCTGTGTGAGCCATGAGTGAAACATCGATGTGATGATACTCACTGTGTCCGGAGTCATGAAGGGAACCTGTTGGTCGTAGAAGCCCTCCATGTTTCAGGTCTGCACTCTGAATTGACAGGGTTCACACACAAGGTTTTCAAGGTCAAATTCAAGCCCTTTAAAGGGTCATTTCCACCTTATCACTGGGGTCAAATCCATATCTACATGAATACATATACTCAGGATTATTTCATTCACTGTTTATCACAATGAGGTACATTGTATTATTCTATAAACATATAAAATTATGTTTCATTATAGCAAAAAGTTTAGAAATTAAAGGAGAACACAAAGTTTTATCCAATAAAAGGGAAGCCACTTGGCGTTCTTCAGACACACTTGCACCGAGACAAAGATTAAGATAAAAATGTACCTGGAGTCGACCTGAGAACACCTGGGAATTTTATTTATGACAGAAAGTTTTATTTTTATAAATGTATCACCTCTCTGTAGGTAGCTTTGGCTTGAGTTAATATTAAAAATAAATCAATAAATCACACCACAGAGTTAGAACTACAAACACTTTCAAGCGCTTCAACTAAAATTCAAGCACTTTCAAGCACTTCAAATAAAATTCAAGCACTTTCAAGTGCTTCAACTAACATTCAAGCACTTTTCAGACCTTGAAAACACAACATTGAAATTCAAGCATTTTCAAGGATTTCAAGCACCCGTATGAACCCTGTAATAATCTCCATCACACATGTGACTGTCCCAGCGTTTCCTTGGTTGTGTTTGTGTTTTTCGAACCTCCACTGATTCCAGTTCAGTGTTTACACATCCTTATTCAACTATGACCGATTATTCCCAGCCCGGCTCAAAGAGGAAAGATGTTTTAATCAATAACATTAACAGTGAAATCTATGCAGGATTCTACTATGTCTAATGTGCAAAAGATTTAACAGATGCTATGAGTTACATTTGTTTTGAGTCAGTTTATCTCCACAGGATTTACTGCATGGAAATCTGAATTTGTGCCAGATTCTGTGCCAGACTTATCCAAAGTACGATAAAGATATTGTTTAAAAAAAAAAACAAAAAACAAAACTTATGAACCATCTCACACCAAACTGACCCCTCACCACTGAAACCAGTCGTCTTTATTTAACCAGTGGTTTGTCCTGACAAATTAAAGTAACTCTGGACATTTTTCAGCTTTTAGCTCAGTTAGTTGTAGGATTCATTCTGTTTTTAGCCTTTACGTACATACTTTAATATAGTAATATTCCATTTGTAGACTCATACATACACATGAACACTATATCCACCAAATATTTGTTACACAGTGAATTCAGGGCAACATATCAAATTAAACTGATTAATCAAGGTCTTAGTTTCTGATAATCATGAAAAATGCCTGCATCACAAAATTGAAATTGACAGCTCAATAAAGAACTATTCTCAAAAAGTTGTGACTGCATTGCTCCAGTAATATATGGGATATAGTTTTAGTAAAAAGAAGTGTTTTTGACTTAAGGTTTGTTCTCAGTTCATGATGTGAGATAAATATTGATTAACCCTTTAAAACCATTCGTATCATATGTGCTACACCAAGTTCTGAGACCTCTATCTCAGAACTATCTGGTTTCCTTATAAACCTGTTGTATTTGACCCGATATGTGTTTTCTGCCCCTGGTGGATTATGATTCCACTGCAGCCAGTGGAAGGGCTTTTTTTTTCTTTTTTCAATATGGCCGCTATCATTAAATCATCCACACACATTTTGTAGGAAAGTCTTTGGTACTTTTCAAAAAGTTGTATTAAGAAGAATATTTATAATGTTATTAATTTTTTAAATAGGTACTTCATGTACTGAAACACTGCATAGAAATTGATTCTTTATAGTAGAGTTAAATTGAGTGAAAAATGTCAGTTAGTCATCTTCTGAACCCAGTTTATCCTCACGAGGGATGCTTTGGATGGTGAGAGGAAGCCAGAGTACACGGAGAGAACCCACTCAGACACAGGGAGAACACATAGAAAGGTCCCACTGATTAGTGTTGGAATCGAACCCAGGACCTTCTTGCTGTGACACACGAGTGCTAAACACTGTATTACAGTGTCGCCCGTGTGTATCAGATTTGACACTGCAGGTATATGAGGTACTTTATAAAAACACCCAATGTATCAAATGAGATACAAAAATATATCATAAATATGTTTGGATTATGTTAAAAGGGCTAATAAACATCTCAATTCCAAAATATTATAATTTTGTGGACAGTTTTTGATTGGTCAGGTTTTACAGGGTTAAAAGCATACATTGTCAGTGGGGGAAAAAAAATAAAAATTCTCCATTATTTTGTTGCCCATATTGCCCGGCGCAACACTAATTATATACATGCATGTTATAATATACATTATATTCTGTTAAAAGTCTGTTTCGTCCGTTGGGTTCCTTTTGTTTACAACTACAGCTACAAAAGTAAAGAAGAAAAGTGGGCCTTCAACCTTAATAAGTAGTATTAGTTTGACATTTATCCTTGACACAAACATTTATCATGATAATATTTTGCATCATCAGGGATACATTACATTGCATTTAGCAAATGCTTTTATCCAAAGCGACTTGTGTATGTTCATGTTTGCAGAAGTGGTTTCCTCCAGTTCAAACCACATAATTCATGAGAGAAATCATTTAAATAACTATTTATTTCTCTCCTCTTTGCTCTGATAACAACCCAAAGGGCTTTACATTAGTAATCCATTATTCATTCACTCTCACATTCACACTCTGGTGGTGGTAAACTGTGTTTGTATCCACAGCCTATTTCTAGGCTGACGGAAGCGTGGTTGCCAATTTGCGCCACTGAACATTCATACACCAGTGTGAGTGACACTGGAGGCAAGATGGGTGAAGTGTCTTGCCCAAGGACGACAACGGCACATGACTAGGACAGAGCGTGATTCGAATCGCCAGCCCTTCAGTGATTGCACGACCCGCTCTACCCCCTGACCCATGGCCACCCAATAATCAATAATTATCAGATTGAAAGACTGATGTGAAAGTGTTTTAGAGTGTTTAGCCATATCACCACACTGTAATTTAAACATTGTGTGTGGGCTTCATTTGACAATGTAAACACAATTAACCTAAAAAAACAAGAAAAAATATGATTATCGCAATATAAAATGATATAATGGTGAGCTGCTTATATCAAAGTTCTATGATAACAGAGACAAATGTTACCACAACATGATATCACAATAGTTATTTCTGGTCCAGCCCTATTTTAAGGTGAAATATGACAAAAAATAACCTTAATGAGGGTTATATTCTTTCAGTTTGTTAATGTTAATAATGACTCTTCTCAGTACACCACAGTTAGACATGGAGTTCCTCAAGGTTGGGTTCTTGGACCTGTACTATTCACCTTATATATGCTTCCTTTAGGTAACTTGATAAAGAAACATTTCAGCAATTTCTATTGTTATGCTGATGATACTGAATTATACTTATCCGTGTTGGTTTCTGTGAATTAGCTTATTAATAATCTGGTTTAGACCAGCTCTAAATGGAAAGTGTCATCAGATAACTTTTGTTATGATTTGACGCTATATAAATGAAATTTGATTGACTTACTGCACCAATAAGTTACATGGCAAACATGTTTAGTTATTTTATTACTTTGCATATTAATTTTTTATAATGTAAGACAGAAACACATTAGACTACAGTATATTTACTTGTGTAATTTTACAGTGCTACTTTATTCGCTAAATTTGGACTCTTCAGACACGTGAAGTTCTTCAGCTCCAGTAACAGACGTGAGCTGGTTTGGAACATAAACACATCCCAGTGGGAGTGAACGGAGCTGGTCGTGACGCACAGACACGCGCCGTGGGACCTCCTTGTTTTTGTCAATGAAGTGAAACCTGATGCTCTGTGGAGGTTTGAGGAGGACACCGTCACTGCTCACAAATGTTCCACACCAACTATTACCGCTTTAAACTCATCTGCTGCGGAACAACTGCGCCTCTCACGGTGACAGATGCGGGGAAATGGACGCAGTTGCCTTTCGTGCGCAGAAAATGGCGTTATCTGTGCGTACCTCTGTCCTCACGCGCCGATGCAGTTTGATGAAACCAAACAAAGCTCAACAAGTCCGCGCATGTGCGTCCCCACCTGCGTCGGTCGGGAACAGGACGTTTACCTTAAGTGAAGTACGTAGAAGGCGTGAAATCCAAACTCCGCAGTTTTATTCCTCTACATCCCCATCATCTCCGACTAAACTCAATTCCGCTCTGGATTTTTCTCAATGAAGAGCTCCGAGTTCTGGATCTGAACCCAGCTCTGTGCTCCGCTCCCATTGGTTTGTGAACACAGCCAGTCACTTTAACAGCCAATCATGATTCAGAACGCTTTGACGTCCGTCCTCCGTGTTCTTTATGAATGGTTGCGTTTCATTCATGAATTCACAGCTCTCTTAAAGGGTGCGCGACCCATTTCTGTTTCAGAAACATGACTTCATATGAGGTAATGAATTTTACGACGGCGTAGTAGAGCCATATAAGAAAATCAAAACACTTGTCACTACGAGAATAAAGTTATAATATTTCGAGAATAAAGACATAATATTATGAGAATAAGTCATAGTTTAAAAAACCTCATAGTTTTATGAAAATATTGTCGTACTTTTATGAGATTAAAGTCGTAATATGTTGAAAATAAATTCGCAATAGTACGATAAAAAGTCATAATTTAGAAATTCTCATGCCTTAAGCCTTGTTGATGACAGAGTTTCCAGTTACAACGAACACAACAAACGAAGCAGCAACTTTCACTTCTATTGGACCGGACCAACCCCAAATGAAATTATAACCTCACAAAATGTTCCAAATTCTCCATTATGTGACGAGTGGGTACGACTTTATTCTCGTAAATTAGGATTCCATTCATCTCAATAACCTGAGTTTTGATCCAACTTTGATCATTCTCCACTTCACTGCAGCAGAGAGTGTGTCACCTGATCATACAGTAAGTCTGGTATTTACTGCTTTTACCAGCAGATGGTTTTTAACCCTTTAACCCCTGACTTGTCTGTGGTGAGTGTTCTGAATGTAGTATTTATTTTAAATATTCATATATATTCATATATATATATATATATATATATAAATGCAACCGTTTGCTCAATAGTTAAAGTTTCCAAATGTGCTGATAGAATAGACCTTGTTCTTTCCATAGACATCTGAGCATGCTCAGTTCATGTATCAATAACAAAAAATGCCAGAAACTGAATGAAATTGAAGAAAAACTATAAAACCGTGGAGTTGGATCAATGACAGTGGATGGACACACCGGGTTTATGCTCAGTTAACAAGAGGTTTGACTGAAAAAGTCACTTTTTCTTCACTTTTCTCTGTTTCTGATATAATAACCCTCAACTTTAATGAACATCTACAAGATCAGTAAACTAAATATAGTAAAATACCTGATTTACACTGAAAATTGCAAACTACAGAGGATAATATTATAATAAATGGTGATAAATCACTAAACAAAGGGGTTAAATAGATAAAACATCGTTTGGGAGCTGATATAAAAGTATCTGTGAAGGGTTAATTGTGGCTCCCGATTAGATTATATTCACCAGGTGTAGTTTGGTCCTTTCATAATAAAAGCCTGGTGTCCTGTGTTGAACTGACCATGTTCTGTTTGTAAAGTGCTGAATCAGCACTGTCGGCTGCTACAGCAGATCATTAAAGGTCTGGTTCAACCATCAGCTGAGCTCAGCAGCAGATCTGTCACTCATTCACAGCGTTTCCTGTTTACTCTACCGTCCGTGACTCCCCTACTACTGTGGACACATGGCTCAGGTTTATGTTTCCGTTCTGGCACCTCTTTATCCAACTTATCTGTCAGGAAATTAGACTGTGCTGATTCTTATCAAATAAAGTGTATCCGCATGTAGATATTATAGACTCTAATACAAGTTCACCTTTGTCTTTTATGGTTTGGTTGTTTATTGGTTTGACTAATTAATTTTATTTCTTTGTCATTTTAATCTTTAGGTTGCTAGTGTCCATTTAATGTTTTCTAATTGAAGTTTATTATTTTTCTGTTTTTGCGTCTGCAAATTGTACCTCATATTTGTACAGGTAATGAAATGTGCTCGCCAGCATCCATCAAAAAGAGTTTGTTTTGTTAAGCATTTATCGTCCAAGTGACTATTTTTGGTCATTTCCTCCAACATTAAATATGGGTCCAATTCTGTGCCTCATGTTGGTTTTTATAAAACTATACAGTGATTCAGACAGATTTTATGGTTGTTTTATTGCATGTGGTTACTATCTATGTATATATATA
>JAPQRQ010036597.1:0-11398 GCA_037367365.1 Apogon talboti | reverse complement strand
TATATATATATATATATATATATATACACACACACACACACACACACACATGACTGTTGTGTGCAAATTAACTTGTGCAAATGCGCATGAGGTAGGTGATGGTTTGTGAGGGACATTGTCTTCAGCTGTTCAGGACTCTGATGGCAGTGGGGAAGAAAGAGTCCTGAGTCTGCTGGTCCTGCTTTTCACACTCCTATAATAAAAATAATAATGATGCATTAGATTTCTATAGTGCTTTTCCAGTCACCCAAAGCGCTTTACATTAGTGATGCATTATTCTTTCACTCTCACATTCTCCCTCTGGTGGTGTAAACTACGTTTGTAGCCACAGCTGCCCTGGGGCAGACTGACGGAAGCTATACCTCCGGTCTGAGGGAAGGAGTGTGAACAGTGCGTGTTGGGGGTGGGTGGGGTCTGTGAGGATGGCGGCAGCTCTCCTCTGGACTCTGCGGTGGTAGATGCTCTGCAGAGAGGGCAGTGGAGACCTGGTGATCTTCTCTGCTGTCCTCACCACTCTCTGCAGGCGTTTGCGGTCCAGTAGGGTTGTGTTGCCGTACCAGACCGTGATGCAGTTGTTAAGATGTTCTCAACAGTGCAGCTGTAGAAGTTGCTGAGGATCTTAGGCGACATACCAAATTTCCTCAGCCTCCTCAAAAAGTACAGCCTCTGTTGAGCCTTCCTAACCAGCTGTGTGGTGTTGAGTGTCCAGGTGAAGTCCTCTGTGATGTGGACGCCCAGGTAGCGGAAGCTGCTCACCCTCTCCACTTCACAGTCTCGGATAAATAGTGGCTGATGAGGTCTCCTCTCCTTCCTCATGTCCACTATCAGCTCCTTTGTCTTGTCCGGGTTGAGGGTGAGGTTGTTGTCCTCACACCATGACACCAGACTGGCCACCTCCTTCACGGTGTAGAGGACTAAAGATTACAGACTAACCTGTAATACTGAGCTCGTCAATATATTGCAAAACTTCAAGGTATAATACTTTACTTTGTTGTAACGAGAGTTAATTTCACAGCTAATGCTAATATTCCTTAGCCTTTTTCAACTATATTACACTGGTTACCACCAGAGCAATAGAGAAAACAGAGTGGTGACACTTCCATAGACTCCCATTGTAAAAAATGGTAGATAAATATGGACCTACTTCCAGGTTCTGGAGGCGCTGATAGTTCCAAACATTGAGTATGGCGGCGGTGTGGGAACACATTCATTTCTACTGGTGCTGATCTTCAACTCCAGGGTCAGTTGATCAGATATGATCATCCTTTAGATGGTCCAGTGTATTTCCTGGATTAGTGACATTTCTGTTGTACATTGTTTTCTTTGGTCTGTGTTAGTGTTTGTATACATTTATATCTGATCCAACTGTTGGATGTTCAGCTGTAGCCCCGCCCCCATAGTTAACTACCTGGACTTGTCCATGTGTTGAGATGGAACCACTCTAAGTCCAAATGATGGAGTCTCTAAGGTAAGGTAGTGTTAGTCCACATGTGGTTCTCAGTGGGTTTTACTGGAGTTGTTTTGAACCTGCTGGTGTTGGATTCAGTTGGTCAGCTGAGGTCATGTGATTATTAGTGTTATTTACTGTGGGTCCAAATATGGGTCCACTTTGACAGTTATTTAATTCTATTTATCATTTATTAATGTTTCATAATGTCATGTGATGCCTGACAGTAGTTTGATTACCCATTGGCCGAGGGGTATCGTAATTGCTTGGTCGTCTGTCCGTCCGTCCGTCTGTCTGTCTGTCTGTCCATTCAATGATGTAACAACATTATCTGAAGAATCCATCAAGATATCTGCACCAAATTTATACTGTAAATGCATCTTGGCATGGAGCAGAAGCCTATTGAAAATAAGTGAAATTGACCTACATTTAAAAGGTCAAATGGCAACATGTCTTTTCAACAACATATAATACCCTTGAAGTGGTTTACCTAGCAACAGATGAACAATAGGGCCACTTTGCCATGGTGTCAAATGTCATATGTAGAAACAGACAGCTGCTGAGAGGTTACTCAACTGAAAATGCCAGTGGAGTTTACCGAGAAAGTAAAGGAATGGCATGGAGCAGAAGCCTATTGAAAATAGCTCCATTCTGGCCCAGGGGTCTTAGTGCGCAGCACGTTATGTTTTGTCCTGTGCTTGTTTCCTAATCCTACTTGCTGTAGTTGTGATGCTACATGGATAACTGTGGGTCAAAGGTCAAACTGTTCAAAGTCATAAATGCAGTCCTTTCATTGGTCGACCCCACTACTCAAAAGCACAGCTGACCCAAACATACATACAGTAGTGAATGGTTGGAAGCAGACTGGTGTGGTTTATTTGGATATTTACCGTGAAATAAGGCACTCGCTGCTGTCTGTCCCATAGAAGAACATGTCAGCGCACGGTTTGTTTGGAACTATTGAGGCTTACATGAACCATGTGATCACCAGAGCGGCGACATCAAAGTGTGTCACAACTCTCTCTCTCTCTCTCTCTGGCTCTGGTTACCAGGCAACCGTTCAGTCTGGGTCCTCGCCGCGTGTGCTTTTCTGGAGTTTGTTCACTTTACCGATCACCTTCCCAGGTGGCGTGTCCGCTTTTGTGTAAATCAAATGTATCCTACTCCTTTGGTTGAAGGTTAGAATTTGGTCTGTGTTCATAAGGGTTTGTTAAGGATGGTTAAGGTCAGGGCACTGGTATTATACTGGTGAAAGTCCTCAGTAAGATACACAGACGGGGCTGATTTTTTTTTTAATTGAACCTTTATTGATAATTAACAAGTAGAAAGATGCAACATTTAACAGAAATAAGCATCACATATAAATTTAAGTATTGATACAAACAATAAGCAGGTAAGCATGACAATACAAAAAAATGAAATATAAACAAAAGTTATCAAGTATTAATAAAAAAACTATTAATCAAACAGTTTGAGGGTACTTTCACATTTATGACTTTTTGCTAAGGCTAATGTTTTATAACATTTTTAATTCTTTAATGACGATGCTGATGTTAGGGAGGGATCTGGAGAACTTTGCCTTTTGAATATGATATCTGCCCATCAGTGCTGATTAGATAAATGAAGAAAATTTAAGGTTTATTAGAGCATTCAAATGTAGTTGTCATTTCCCTTGGAGATATTGAGACATGTTTTTTGGCTTTGTTAAAAATAACTTTCTCCAGTTCCCTCCAAAACATGTTAGAGGAGCCACAGTCGTAAAATAAGTGCACAATTGTTTGTGGCTCATTTTTACAGAAGGTACACTTTGCATCAATGTCAGCAAATCTTGAGAGGAAGGAATTGCAGGGGTAGATGCTATGTAAAACATTCAAATTAATTTCTCAGATTTTTTTGGAGATACCAAATTGAAAGGGTTTAATCCACGATAGACGACAATTTATATGATTAACCTTTGAATTCCAAACTGATTTGGATTTAGGTGGGATTTTGTGGGTGTTTTGGAGCTGCTTCCTTATATGCTTGTACATTTAGTATCCCTTATGCACTTATCATGGGCATCTGTGTAGAAACCTTTTGTACACAGACGGGGCTGAGTGAATGTGTCATTAGCTCCAGTTCTCGCGATGTGAAACGAGAACGAGCCACGTAACAATCCGTTCACTGGAGGAAACGTCTTTTATTCATCGGAAAACAATAATGGCTTCTTCCCAACCGCTCGGCCATTCTCTTCTGTCTTTTCCAGCCGACATTGGAGTGTTACAGATATTTCAGACGTCGCTCTGAAGCTTCTTTTGCCGCCGGTGAGACCCTCCACCCAGTCTCCATCCTCCGGTAGCTATGCTTCCGCCGTCCGTCAGACCGTTAGCCGCCAGCTGTTCGACGCCTCCGTTTCCAACCGGGAAACCCTGTCGTCTGACTCCAAATCTGGTTTTAACTTGATAAAACTGCGTGGATCTGCGCTCAGTGATTCACGTGAATAATGTTGGCGTTATTTTGGATGTTTACGAAAGAATGGCATCCGTATTTAGTTGGACGTTAGCTAACGGTGCATACTCCAAATAGCAGCTGGTTTACAAACATACACCTGCCTGTGACGCTCGTTGACATTTGCGCTAAAACGCACATTGACTGTCAGCATTATGCCCAGTGTAAGGATGAGATTGTTTCTGTAACTGTCGTGAATGATGCTCATGTTGTCATTTAACTATCTCTAACGGGTAAAAAAAAATATAACCTCCTATAACCTAGATGTTGACTGTATTCCAGAATCATCTCTCGCCGTTTTATAAACACAACACCACAGCATGGTATTTATTTTTGTTAGGGTCATTAGAGACTTGGAATGGTCTCTGTAACCCTGATGTACCACGTTAAACAATGTATGTAGGCTCTACTGTTTAATCCGTGTCATGTTATTGCTCTCAAATCGAAGACAAAATATGTCCAATATTGAAGCACAAAAGATTCTGTAACATTCTATGTATTATTTACACTGAACGTTTGCTCGATAAAGACTTAAGGTTAATGCAAACTGACGTATAGAAGTGCTCCTCTGGTGGTTTGTTGTGAGCCGTAGATGCAGTGTTACTGCAGCGGCCGACACTTACGTAATCCGTCCTGAGTGCCGTGACGTCATCTTCAATCACGTGCTGCTGCGTAGGACATCACCTACATCATGGATGTCAAAGCCATTTTAGTTCAGGGGCCACATGCAGCCCGATTTGATCTCAAACGGTCCGGACCAGTAACATAATAGCACAATAACTTATAAATAAATGAACTCCAATTTGTTTTAGTGCAGAAAAAGTTAAATGACAGTATGAAAATGTTTACATTTACAAATGGGCTTTATGCACAACCCCACTACTTCCTGAACTTAAAGCAGCTCCTTTATTTCCTGTCTTTCATTTTTGGACACACTAATGCAGGTGTTCCTGCTACTACTTGTTTTGACTACTGAGGTCAGGCACACCTGGATTAATCAGTGTGTCCAGTAATGTGGACATCACCTCCCTATGTCAATTATTACCTCTGGCAAGGAGGTTCATGTAATCACCAGGGTTTGTCTGTCTGTCTGTTTGCGCAAGACATAACTCAAAACGTTATGGACGGATTTTAATGAAATTTTCAGGAAATGTCCGAAATGGGACAAGGAACAGGCGAGTCGATTTTGGGGGTGATCCAGGATTTTTTTTTATGGCATTTTCAGTTCAATAACCTCTCAGCTGGCATGTCTTGTTTATCTGTTGCTAGGTAACCCACTTCAAGGCTATTATATGTTACAGTAGCATGGTGGGGAACTGAGCTGCCTTGGCGGAGGTCTGCGCTCTCTAGTTTCTTTCTAGTTTAAATTTATATTATTAAAGGGAAGTGGACTCTGTGTGTCTTGGGCATCACACAAAATCCAGAAAGGGTTGACTGCTGCAGTTTGTCATACATATGTGTTTTTGGTTGAAAAAGGCAAGTTGATAGGACCAATATTTTGGGAGATATTAGTCATTTTGGAATACAATGGCCTTACAATCACACTGCTATGCCCAGAATCATAGAATCATCGTTGAAGTGGGTTACCTAGCAACAGATAAACAATAGGGCCATGTTTCTATGGTGTCAAAGCTCATGGGCAGAAACAGACATGCCAGCTGAGAGGTCATTCAACTGAAAATGCCAGTGGAATTTACCAAGACAGTAAAGAAAGTAAAGGAATGAACTCTATGAGAGGGTCTAGAACAAGTGGTTCCCCACGGGTCTACATGTTAGTTTAAAGTATATATATAATATGTTTCTGTATACATGAATGATAGCTGTGCTAATTAGCCGTTAAGATGGAAGACAATGCAGTCCCCAAATGACTGCTTATGGTAGCTAATGTAGCTGCATCAAAGATGAATGGACTAAGATAGAAGCCAATAATAATAGAAGCCAGATTCCAGTTCTTAGCTGTAAGTACACTGTGGTTTTGGGATGTACTGAGGAAAACAAGAGTGTGATCTGTGTGAATGGAGTCCTAGGGGAGAAGTGGCTCAGGTCACTGGCTCAGTGACTATGTAGTAATGATCTTTAACATCTTGTCCATTGACCAGCAAATGATAATGCCACCAGAAGAGATTTAACATTAGATGATTGTTTGGTGAGACATCTGACAGTCTGAGGTGTTCTGAAAAGTGAGGCCCAATGACAGTAGCTTTACAGTCATGAAGCTGAACCATGGGTCAAACACACATTTTGTATCTCTCCTTTTCACTCACCAAACATCTCACTAATTTCTCCTATCACAGCTTTGAAATCCACTCTGCTGAACGACAAGACTATATGACATAAAAATTAAGAGAATGTTCAGCAGCATCAGGGATCCGATATGACTGGCTCACAGTGATGCATATGATCAGCGAATGAACTACCGGTCATCCATTACATTTTCAACAACCGTTAAAGAAGCCAATCTTTTGTCTTTACTGACATGCTTTTAAGAAAAAAAGACTTTATTCTCTTAACAGATGCTCCAAATGTCCAGCTCAGCGGGTGAGTTGGCTGTCAATCAAAGCCAATCAAATCATGTGACCTCTTCTTGTGTCTCTTCAGTTGCCTCCCTGACCTGCCTGTGCATACACAATGCATTGCCAAAGGCTTTTGTGTCTCTCAGACAGACCGACGTAGCCACGGCTGCTGCCACTTCTCCAGCCAGACCGCTCCACAGCATTACCTCCAGAAGGTTAAGGTGTGTTCCACAACTGCCATGCTGTATCTCTGTCATTGAGGTTGTAACATGTACACGTTATATGGAAAAGTAGCAGGTGAGAGGTTGCAATGTGAAATGTATATGAGTTATGATCCAGTAGAAATATCAAAACAAAAAAGTGGAATTCAACTGTTTTATTATGTTTTTTTTAAGCTGTATAAGTAAATGATTGTCCATAACATAATAACCCAGAAAAGTTTTCCTTGTCTGACCAGGTCCTGTCCTCACTGAACTCATACTGTCTCTCTGAAACCATGTCTGGCTCTGGAGACTTGCCAGGTGAGGACGTCTTTCATCTAAATTCACTAAAGATAAACACATCTGTGTTCTTCCTACTTTGGTGCTGCAGTTAGAGGAAGTCCTCAGTTTTAATATCACAGTACCATTATGTACAAAAGTGGTCCGACTTCCTACTACTGTGACCTCAAGTCCATCCAGCACTACTGAATGAAATACTACCACACTACAACGCTTAGTTTCTGAAATGGAAGAAATCCATGCAGGTAGTTGAAACAAGACTTGTGGAAAGCCTGAACCTTATCCTGCTTTCCATTGACAGTATCACCTTTCCCTGCCGTGACTGTACTGAATTTTTTGCATTTCCATTACATGATAGCAGGCCACCACAGGCACTATTTGTCACTGGTTGTATCTGATATTTGTAGTAGCATGTTTGCCAAGGTTCCAGGTCAGCTGAAGCGATGCTAAATGTGACGTTAAAACATGCAGACTACGTATGGGTTGGTCTAGAACCGTCACTGGGTCAGTGTATGTCATTATGCAACAACATAGGAAGTCTTAGAAAACAGGAGATTCTCAAGTCCGGAGAATCTCAGTGTCAAGCTTTCTCCTCTGCAAGGCTCTGTTAGACCATGTCACAATATGTTTATGATGCATCACAGTGGACTGGTGCCATAACGGAGTCATGTTGAGTAAAGCTGAGGCAGGAGAAAAGACTGGAGGCTCTGAAAGGAGGACAAAACCCTCTGCTCAGTGGGTGAGCAGCAGCTGTGTTCATGAGCACATGATAAATATATAAGGGAATTCAACAAAGTAGCAGACTTCCAAGACTCTGCACTGCATGATACAACTGAGTTAATATCCCATCATGCTTTGAGATGGGTATAAAGAGGTAAAGGTCAAGTGTCAAGACTGGCTCATAGAGCCTTGATAAAAGAAACAAACCGAGGACCATACCAGCAAACAAATGTAATTTAATTAAATAGTGCACAAATCAAGTTAAGAAGAAATTCAAATTGTATTTATTTATATAGCACCAAATCATAACAGAAGTTATCTCATTTACATATAGAGGAGGATGAAAACCAGACTCTCAAGTTAATTTACAGAAACCAACAGAATCCTCCAGGAGTAAACATGTGGAGACCGTGGAATTAAAAACGTCCATTTAACAGGAAGAAACCTGGAGTAGACCCCGCCTCCTGGAGGATGGTCATCTGTCTTGACCAGTAGGGGTTAAAGAGAGAGGGTAAAGCAAGAGAAAGAAAGAGAGAGAGAAAGATTGTGTGTGTGTGTGTGTGTGTGTGGGGGGGGGGGCAGACACATGGATGCACAGCAAACTGAACTAGAAATATTAAAAAGTAGAACAGCTGGTGTTAGTATAATTACCAGGAACTAGAACAAATGTACATAACTGTGGATGTACTACTACTACTACTACAAATACAAGTACTAGCAGTGGATGGACAACTGTTAGTACCAATAATATAAACCTCTACCATCTATAGAACTATATAATAAACACTGTCCCAACCCTATGGATACATGAGTGGTGATGATGGAGGCAGGAGGGGAGCCGGACCACAGAGGTGGTGCCAGGCACAACAGACCCCGCCCCTCACACATATTGTAGCTTATTTTGTCATTGTGTCTATGCTTGTGCTGATGTCAGCATATCAACTGAATTGATATGCAACACTATATATGTGCCAAGTTTGAAGAAATTTGAAACAAAATTGATGTTTTTATAGACATTTGAAATGTTGCCTATTTTAAGTAAATAGGGGGAAAAAATTCATTAAAAATTTTAACTTTGACCTACTTTTCCCAAAATGTAATCACATCTATTCTGGGTCATGGGCAATCTATAAACCCAATTTGGTTTGAAATCAACCAACAGTTTTGCTGCTACAGTGTTAACAAACAAAGAAACAGACCAAAAACATTACCCCTTGCCTCTCCTTTGGGGGCGGGGTCATAATAACAGAGTAAATCCTATATGTATTCAGCATTATCAGTAGTGTAGTGTGTGTATGAATGAGTGAAAGTGATGGATGTCAACTAAACAATAGAGGGTGGTGCTGGTGTAGCCAGGCTGAGACAGACCGGTTCTGTCGCTGCTGGGCTTCTGAATGCTGTGGCCACACCCACAACCAGGTAGCGCGGGAGAAACCAATCCACCTGATTGGTTACCCAGGAGGAGGGAGAAAGACAGAAAGAAAGAGAGCAGACAGGAAGGAAAACACAGCGAAAGCTCTACCCTGGGGTCGTCCCACCAAGACAAAGGCCTAGTGTCACCTCAACACATTCCCTTCATGGTCAGTGCTTCGGTGGAACTGTGGGTTTACACATGTGCTCTTATCAACGTCTTACTCTGACTGATTTTTTTTGAGGATCCAATCATTGTCTACAGCAGGGGTCACCAATCCTGGTCCTCGAGGGCCTGTGTCCCTGCATGTTTTAGATATGTCCCTCTTCCATCACACCTGGAAGCCATTACATCGTTACCAGGCTTCTGCAGAGTTTGGAGATGAGCTGATCATTAATGGAACCAGGTGTGATGGAAGAGGGAAACATCTAAAACATGCAGGACCCCGGCCCTCGAGGACCAGGATTGGTGACACCTGGTCTACAGTGAGTGTCATGATCAAACACACAGACAGGACATCCCAACACATCGTTGCCCCATGTAGTGCTGGCCTCTACCACAACTTTAAACCATGTGCAGTCCATGCAGTGGTGCAGACATGCACAGGGGTTACCTCCAGAGCCCATCCACTGTTGGTGTTTGTGTCTGCAGCCATAGAAGGCTCTGGGATGGGCGGAATGAAGCTTCCCATCGGGATGACCCGACGGGCCCTCAGCTACGACGACAACCTGGAGGCCCCCATGTCTACACCCCCCCATGACATCAGCATCAACAACCTGTGGAGACGACCAGTCATACCAGAGAGGAAGTTCTCCTACCTGGCAGAGGTCAGACAGACACTAAAGAATGTATACTTTTTCATCTTCTATAAATTAAGGTTTTCCTCATTTAACTGAAAATCTAATTCAAAACAAGTCAATTCCTCCGAGCTGAAAACAAATCCAAAACTCTTTTGACAGTCTTTAAAAGAGCTCAACATTATCTAAAGTCAAAATGCAAACCCTTACTTAACATTAAGTGTAGACAATGTGTAATGGCCTGTGCAGATGTTGGTAATGATGATGTTGTTAATGTCCATGATGGGTGATGTGTCTCCACCAGGAGGATGAGAGTGGTACAATGACTATGTCTCACACAGCGGTGGACAGCGCCCCCTCCAGGTCACCGGCGGTCGTTAAAACCAAGGCATCCTCCATCATCATGAACTCTCTCATCACCAGTAAGATTAATCTGAGAATACAGACACTAAGATCAAGTTTTCATTTTGACGTTTTTTACTTGAGACTGCCGATGTGTCCCAACGTACAGGTTATGGTTGAACTCACGGCTTTTTCTTTAAGCAGGAAGTGCATGAAAAATGTGACGGCAGCCACATTTTCTTGAATTTTGCATTAAGAGAAGACTGACTATAGATGAAAAGTGGGTTAAGCTGCATGTGTTATCCTACAAATGTGAAATTTTGTGCAATAAGTTATGGAAAGATCTTCTGCTCTGCAATAACAATGCAATATTTATTCAATATTTATCAAAATATAATTGCACTGGTTTTATATAGACTTGGTTACATACTGTTTTCACAGGCAATACATACTGTTAATACTGTTAATATTGTTCATAGATTAATATACTGTCACATATTGTCAATTCGCGTCTATTCATATTTTGTCCATTTTTATTTTCTATTCTAATGTAACTGTAAAATTTCTATTCTATTTTCTTATCTTGTTTTTAGTTCTTATAATTTTATATTTGCTCTATTCTTATTTCTGTAATACTGGGATTTGTTAATATTGTTGCACAATAGAGTTGCACAATGACAATAAAGGCTATTGTATTCTGTTCTGTTCTATTCTAAAAGTGTATAAGTTTTCAGTGTTTGATATTTGAAAGATAGTATGAGAGTTGACATGCTTCACATACTGCTTTAAGTGTTTTTGTGTTTGTCTCTCAGAGCAGACTCAGGACAGTGTGTACAGCTTTGAGCAGAGAGCAGGCCTCAGTGACTCCAGCTACACCCCCCACAAAGGCCTCATGGCCGATGAGTCACGACTCCACCACCGCATGCCTGAGTCCTTCCAGGTGAGTACGAATACGCTGGGATGCAGTTCCGCAATTATTGTCTGTGTACGTTCGCATTTGCCCAGGTCATCGTTCTTGGTAGTTTTTGGTCTTTTGAAAATGTTTCTTTTATCTAAGAGACTTCTTAAGTTATAATTGTTGGTACGGGAAAGTGGACTTATACACCTGTAGGGGGGGCAGATTTATACACCTGTAGGGGGAGTGGTCTTATACACCTGTAGGGGGAGTGGTCTTATACACC
>JAPQRQ010036596.1:0-11400 GCA_037367365.1 Apogon talboti | reverse complement strand
ATTTCATTATGTATTTTTACTGGTATTAAAAAAATCTTAAAAGTTGTTAATTTTGTACTTGTGCAAATACCAGTTTTAAGTCTCTGTATTGATAAGTAACTATCCTGCTATACACTGAAACTTTTCTAACAGGGAAGGTTATTTTCATTTGACTTCATTTCTGATATCCTCCTCTATGGTCTAATTGATGTGTCTTGCCTTTGAAGCTTCCTCCCTGCAGTAAGACGTTCCAGGAGGCCCAAACTGATCTGAACCACACAGCAGCTGAGCTCAACCACTCTGCAGGCGAGGTCGTCCACTCCTCTCGCGGAACTAGCAGCCAGCTGGCCACGGCCTCAGGGAAGTTCAGCCAAGACTTTGATGAGTTCCTGGATGCTGGCATTGAAATGGCCGGACACACCCAAGTAGGTTTCATGGTCATGCTACCCCTATGTGGAAAGAATTCAGTGATCACCCATTTCCACCAGTTTTTGAGTGTGTTACACATGGAGAGGAGCATTTAGACCTGTGACTAACTACATGCAAATGTATAAAATGTCAGGGGGTCTATCTCAGATTTTGATGTCACTTCAGTACCTGAGCTATTTAAGTCATTTGTTAATTAGACCTTTTCATCTAATTCACTTAGGCACATGATTGTCCCCAAGAGCACACAACACAGTCAGATGTAATGAGATCTTGTGATGTTATTCTTCTGGTTATTTTGCTCATTAATTTGGAAAGATCATCTGGGATTTTAGTTGATGTAGCATGACACCCAGGCTTTAATCAGGCTCATAGATGTCTGTGAGAGAGTGACAAGAAGGACACAGTCAGTGTGGACACGTTAGGTACATTTTTTAATCCCTTGACAGGTGTTGTTTGTGCAGTAAAAATCTGTCTATGTATATTGACCATGTTGGATACAGCTGTAAATAATCTCCATATTCATCCATATTTTCCCCATTTCTGTGCAGAGCAAGGACGACCAGATCCAAGTCATTGGTAATCTGAAGAACATCTCAATGGCGTCCAGCAAACTGCTGCTGGCTGCCAAGTCTCTGTCTGTGGATCCAGGCGCAGCCAATGCTAAGAATCTACTAGCTGTGGCAGCAAGGTGCGATAAGAGGCAGACAGCAATCAAATGTGCATCAGATATTTTCTTTATTTCCTTCTTATGAATGCCACTGAATATCTGATTGTAACCTGAACCCTTTTGCTGTGAATATAAATCCTGGCTGGAATTGAAGCAAGTTATGAAAAATCTGATTTTACACTTAAATGTCACAACATCTCTGTACTGCATCTGTATGCCACTCCTAAACTGTGTCTGTTCATCGTTGCTAGAGGGAGTATCCTCCCCCTAGTGGAGAGAAGCCAAGCAGCTGCTCCCACAGGGCTTTGGGCCTGACTGACTTCTCTCTGTCTAATTAGGAAGATGGAAGCTTTGGCTAGAGCCTGTCTGTGCTCAGCTAGGCTGAACACAAACTCAAGACAATCTCTGCGCTCCTGTGCACTGTGTTAGCCTATTGCAGTGAGGGGCCGGCAATGGGATGCTTGTGTCGAGGAGCCAAAAGCATCCGTGAGTGTGAGTGAAGCCAGGCTGTGCGTGCATGCAGAGGACACATGTGGGAGCTAAAAAGGTTGTGTGCCTGCCTGTGTGTTTCAGGGCGGTGACAGAGAGTATTAACCAGCTGATCACGCTCTGTACCCAGCAAGCAGCAGGACAAAAGGAGTGTGACAACGCCTTGAGGGAGTTGGAGGTAGTTGTCCTTACTTACACTGTACAGTACCACACACAGACCACTCAGGCTTATTTTCTGTTGCCTGTACATGCCTGTATCTTTTTCATCAGGGAAACAAAGTCCACATGAATCCCAGAGTCATTCATTGGGGATGGGAATTAAATTCAAACCTATCATCAGTTATACTTGAATAGATGGCTATGTGTTTTTTGGCTATTTATATCTGTGTTAATATCAAAATATTCCAGTCAGCTAATTACATTTATATTCTTTGCTTCTTTAAATCAAATTAAATAACTGAAAACTATTCTATTATAGCAGAAGATTTAGCAGATTATCCACATCTTACTTCTTTTGTGTGTATACAGGCTGTCCGAGGGCTCTTGGATAATCCCAACGAGCCTGTCAGTGAGCTCTCCTACTTTGACTGCATTGAGAGCGTCATGGAGAACTCAAAGGTACAGGCTTTCAAAAATAATTGTATGCACTGTGTACTTTAAGTGTCAGAAATACTTGATGTGGCAGGCGGCTGAAGACCTTATTTTGGTTCGTGTTTTCTCAATTTCCACTTGCCAAAGGTATTAGGAGAGTCGATGGCTGGCATTTCCCAACACTGTAAGACAGGTGACGTGGCAGCCTTCGGGGAGAGCGTAGGTGTGGCATCCAAGGCCCTGTGTGGGCTCACTGAAGCTGCAGGACAGGTAATGGTTATGCACTCAGGGGAGAAGAAACTATCGATACTCTCAAAAATATTGTATTGAATTTATATATTTATATTGGTGTGTTCTGCATACTGTTTTCACTGCTTAATCTTTAGAAAGAACAATTTATCACCTTGCTTACACAATATATTGAATAATTACATCTTTGTCGTCTGATATATATTGTAGCTCCAGATTTTTCTAGTACACAGTCCTATTATACAGCAATAATATTTGTGTATATTCATTTATTTACTAGAGAGTCAGAGAATGTTTACTACTGTGTATATGGGGCTGTTGGCATGACTGTAACAGCAAATCCAGTCTTGCAGGACCTCTAGAGATATGTGCTGTTTCAAACCAATAAATTGTCGCAACTCTGCATTGTTTTCTTCCCTGTAGGCCTCTTATCTTGTAGGTGTATCTGATCCCAATAGTCACTCAGGCCACGAGGGGCTGGTGGATCCCATCCAGTTTGCACGGGCCAACCAGGCTATACAGATGGCTTGTCAGAACTTAGTAGACCCTGCCAGTAGTCCCTCACAGGTAAGAAGGTCCACTTGGGGCTGCACAACATTAGGACCTGGCATATGGAGACTGCACTTGTGATTATGTATACAGATCTCTTGTGACTTCAATTAAATGGATCATTACATCTGAAAAATTGCCCAGTATGTTGTAAGTAATCCATCCAGACACCTCACTAAATTGGTTCCTTTTACACAACTCTGTATGCTGTTTGTTGGTGATTCTTGTGTCAGGTCTTGTCTGCAGCAACGATTGTAGCTAAGCACACCTCTGCGCTCTGTAATGCCTGCCGCCTGGCTTCATCTAAAACGTCTAACCCTGTGGCAAGGAGACAGTTTGTCCAATCTGCCAAAGAGGTGGCCAACACCACTGCCAACCTCGTCAAAACCATCAAGGTCAACTCCCCAACTGATCAAAACGTTGAGTGTAAATTTGTTACAACATCTCTTTCGTCTCGTGAGAAGCTTTGGATGTCTGCACAATACACTTTAATGTCTGTACAAGCAGTTGCTTACAAGAATGGGCAAACATTGTCTCATTTCAGGCTCTAGATGGTGATTTTTCAGAGGAGAACAGAAATAGGTGTCGTGTTGCTACAACCCCACTTCTTGAGGCTGTAGAGAACTTGTCGACCTTTGCCAACAACCCTGAGTTTGCAAGCATCCCAGCTCAAATCAGCAATGAGGTATTTATGTGTCTGTTTTAAGTTCCTGATTTGATTTTTGTTTATTTTCTTTTCCTACAACTGCAAATGAATAGATATATTTGTTTTATTTAAAAGTTAAGGTACATCTATTAAGTCGGACTCTTATCTAGAAGATCACAAAGCCACTCCTCAGAGAGGCCTCAAGAGTTATGTTTGCAACTATTACACTCACTCCCATTGAAACAGGCCTTTCTTCTGTGAGCAAACAGGGTAAGGTTTGTACAACATAGCGAAAATTGGATTGAGGTTCAATTTGTCCTTTTCTTTTAATGTCAAGAAAATGACTCAAGTAGAAAGATGGATTTTTATTTTTCAATCTGAGCTCCAAAGTCCTCATGCAGTCCTCTAAAAGCTTTATGGCTGTAATCTGTTGGAGGGCAGTGTTTAACGGCACTCTCTCTCAGCACAGCTGCTCTAATCTTCAGCTTGTTAATCTAATTGTCGAGGGAGGCTTTGGCTCGGATCATAAAGACTGAAGGTGTTTCTTCCTACGTCTCTGTAAAGCTGCCTTTCTAATCTCATCCCTCCCTTTGATTGTACCTTTGATCTCTCCAAGGTAGTCAAGGAATATTAACAACTCTTTCATACTGATGTGGCCATGTCTTTGCTGTTCAGCCGGTTACCTGAGCTGTTGTTTCACCTGCGCTAATTTTGTTCTTACCCACAGGGCTCAGCAGCTCAGGAGCCCATTGTTCGCTCCGCCCGCTCCATGTTAGATAGCTCCACTTTTCTTTTGGAAACAGCCCGCTCACTGGTCCTCAACCCTAAAGATCCTCCAACTTGGTCCATATTAGCTGGTCACTCCAGAACAGTATCTGATTCTATCAAGAGCCTCATCACCGCCATCAGGTTGGTGTTTATGTACTAAGTAAGGGTGGAAGGGGGGGGTCTGAAACCATCAGGCTTATTCTGTGATAACTATATAGACATGCAATGAATTTCCACACTAGTTTATAACTGCTTAAATTTCTGCTGCCTTGTAATAGATTGTTGAACCGTAAAGAGCTACAGTCAGATCACAAGGCATGTGAAAGTGAAGTAGCACTCCATCAAATTCTTTAGTATTATTTCTCACCTTCACTCACTAACTCCATGCACACTCTAGTCACAAAGCAGCTCAAACACTGAAAACAGTGCATTTGATTTCTATAGAATGGACTTATTTGAATGGACATTGTTTAAAATTTGCTTATTATTTTGCACAAAAACACAGAATTGTATTTTGATCCAATATTTCTGATGGCAGGGACAAGGCACCTGGGCAGAGGGAGTGTGATTACTCCATTGATAACATCAATAAGTGCATCCGGGACATTGAGCAAGCTTCTCTGGCAGCAGTTGGGCAAACCCTGCCCTGCAGAGATGATATCTCTATGGAAGTAAGTTCAAGTACCCCATCAACTCTGTCTGTGTCTAAGGCAAAGAACTTAATTGGATATGTAGCCTCTCTGTTGTGGCTTACACTGTAAATCTCTGCCATTGTAACTCACCAGGCACTCCAGGAGCAGCTGACATCCTCTGTGCAGGAGATTGGGCATCTGATTGATCCTGTCGCCACGGCAGCCAGAGGCGAAGCTGCCCAACTAGGACACAAGGTGCTGGTCTGCCCATATATCCCTTCATCCCCTCTGGATTTCTAAAGAAAACCCCCATTCTGTATGTTTTCAATCTTTGATCCAATTGTTCCTCAGACAGATCTTTTTAAACTCATTCTCCCAGGTGACCCAGCTGGCCAGTTATTTTGATCCACTCATTGTAGCATCAGTAGGACTGGCCTCTAAACTCCACGACCACCAGCAGCAAATGACTATTCTGGATCAGACCAAAACCTTGTCTGAGTCTGCACTTCAAATGCTCTACGCTGCCAAGGAAGGCGGAGGGAACCCAAAGGTGATATGTGGTTATTAGCTAAATTTATATGAATGGATGAAGCTATTTTTTACCACAGAGCAGATGGAAGACACCTTTGCAATGATTTCACTTTCCCACAGTTACTTTATTCACCAGCTATAAATAATTTTCACAGAATTTATCTCATGTGGAGCAGATTTTATGGCTCTCTATTAGGACTAAAATTTGTTTCGAGTTCTTCGTGATCATTTTTAAACCATTTTCACACCTTTTAATCTCATTTATATTGTACGCGTACTTTTGAATCGTAAAATAGCTTGTCTAAACAGCTTTGCATGCCACTTTCAAGTTTGCAACCAATGACATTTACTTTTGTTACTTTGAAAATCTGGCCCAGTGATGTTTTCTCGTATGACACTGGGTACTTACCCGCTGTAGGGACACTCTCGAGATGTTGTCAAGTTGATAAATTTGCTTCCGGCTAGTCTGAGACAGTGTCACAAAGGCATTAATCAGCCAAATGTGTCCCCAGGCGTCCCATACCCACGATGCCATCTCTGAAGCATCCCAGCTGATGAAGGAGGCTGTAGATGACATCATGGTGACTTTGAATGAGGCGGCCAGCGAGGGAGGCATGGTTGGGGGCATGGTGGAGTCCATCGCCGAGTCCATGGGCAGGGTGAATAAGAGTCTGCATGTCTGGCTAGAGAATACATGAATATGTGATAGCGTCTCATGAGAAATCTGTTCGGGTTGTTTGAAAGAATTTCAGGTGACACCTATCTCTAACTTTAATTGTCGGAAGGTAAAGAGAGCAGTTCCTTTCAGAGTAATTCCACTCTGGGTGTGCTGAGACTCTGTCCTTGTCAGTGACTCTCATTAGTCCGGTAGATGACAAGTTTTAAATCCACAGCCCACTGGTGATGTTAGTTGTCAGTCATCCTGCTGGGGGAAATGTCACAGTGTTGACAGCTTGGTTAATAATTGATGATGATCTGCACACACTCAGACGTATACACTTAGCTCAGATCTTGTGTTTTACTCTTTACTCTTGAATATCAGCCATCATTAAAACGCCATTAGCATATAAAAAGCTGAACAAAGCTATGCATATGTGAAAAGGGTTTACATATGCTCATTAAATGCTTTTTAATGGGTGAAAAATTATATAGACTTTCCCTTACAAAGACCTTGGGTTGCCAGATGGTGTGTATCCAGTATTGTACTGTATATTCTTTTCCAGTGAAGCTTGATTTAGTTTTCTGGTTGACTCTTCAATTCATCATTCTAAGTGTGGACCATCTGACCTCTAGAAAAGAATCCATAGCTTCCTGGTTACCCAGCTCTAAATGATATATTAACATTTGTAACTGTATTCTGATACTCTTCCCACATATTGTTGGTATTTCTGTATTGCAGTTTCCGTCTTGTATGCACACAGACACTGGCGTAATTGAATTTACATGATATTTGCAGATATATTGTCATGGTCAGATTATTAGTCATACTGTAGTCTATGTTAAGGGTTATTTTTAACACATACATAAAAAGATAAAGCAACCAGTGACGAATTGTCAACCCACTGACCTTTACCTCATTCTGTACAGAGAGGCTGACAGTCTGGCCAGCAAAAACATGCTTGTTTCCATTGAACGTCTTGTCTCTGATTTATAAACCATGATAAGGAATGCAAACAAGACTGATTTGTATAGCTTCTCTTCATGGGTTTAATTAAAAACAACATCACTAATAGTAGACTGTCAGAGAGATAAAAAGGAGGCGGTCAATTGGGCAAATCGTCACATCCAAAATCCAAATGATGATAATAAATTGACCAAATACTTATTGCAGTTCTACTTAATTATAGCATAAATGTGAGATTTAAAACCTGGTTTAAAGATGTAAAAAACATGAAAGTTCTCCTCGCCACAGCTGGATGACGGAACACCACCTGAACCTGAGGGCTCCTTTGTGGACTATCAGACCACTATGGTGAAATTCTCCAAGGCAATTGCTATCACAGCACAGGAAATGGTGAGCTCACAAATGCACTTTAAAATCTGTGTGTTTTCCATTACACTGCCATTATACAAAGTCAATATTCATCAGCTGCTTCTACTGACGTTGTGTGTTCTCTCTGCTGCCAGATGACCAAGTCTGTAACTTGCCCAGAAGAGCTTGGTGGCCTTGCGTCTCAGGTGACAGTGGACTATGGGCAGTTAGCACACCAAGGTCGCCTTGCCTCAGCTACTGCAGAGCCAGAGGAGGTGAGGGGACATGCTCTCAAAAATGTGGATGAAAATTACATGCTCTTGCGAAAGATTTAGTCGATCACGGCGTACATCATTTTCCGGTTGTGCCCCTGAAATGCCAGACTGAAATATCTGCCTAGGTCTGGATTTTACACTAAAAATGCTTCCGGATGTATTCACTCACACACCGATCCAAGTGCATGTTTTCTGTTCTTTGATATGACGCCCCTTCCTCAAGGCTGCTCCTGACAGTGTGAGATCAAACAGAAATACGGCCCTGCAGCATCCATCATTCTCTGCATCCACACAGATTTTTTTGTGTAGTCCAGAGGACAGCAATGTATGGAAACAGTGGACTAATAAGCACAGAGCTCTTATCAATATCTTGTATATAACAGGCTGCTCAAAACCCTGCTGGTTACCATAGCGACATTGTGCCTCTACAAATCTAAAAGCCTATAGTGATGCTTATAATGAAGTACCACCCACCCATGAATCTCTGTCTGGAAATTAAAGGTGTAGTGCCAGCATTCTCTCTCTGAGGGTGCTTGAAATCATTTTTCATCCACCCACTGGATAAGAGACATGCCAGTTTAGAACATGAATGTGATTGTGTAGTACAGAAAAGAGAAGATGGATGCAGCGTAAGTTGATGCCTCGTTTTGCTCGCAGGTTGGTTTCCAGATTAAGACACGTGTGCAGGAGCTGGGTCATGGCTGTATCTACCTGGTTCAGAAGGCTGGAGCCCTGCAGCTCAGCCCCACTGACAGCTTCTCCAAACGGGAGCTTATTGAGTGTGCCCGAGCCGTCACAGAGAAGGTAAGCTATAAGGACTGAAACTAGCACACTATCATGCAAGGAGGAAGGTTTTCTTAATATCTTGACATTGCAAGTGAACTCTAATTTTACTGTCGTAATTTGCCATCTTTGCTGTTTGAAGCTCGGTAGAGGCATCAACTCAGCATTAGCATTTTTATAAAAATATATTTTATGCATTAAATCAGCGCTGTCGCTGTATACTCTTTGTCCCCATTTTAATAAAGACAACTTATTATAAATGTCTGCAGCTGCAGGCTTTAAGGAGAAGCAGTTCATAGGTGATTAATTGTTTACTGTCCTGAATCTGACAAGTATGCTTACTTTTATTTTAGCTCGGTGTTTGTTAACCTTGCATGGATTCTGTGAAATATACAGTAAATGTATGGTATTTTATACAGTAATGAATTGTGTTTTGCCTTACCGGTCATGCAGGTCATGACTGCAGGCTCTTGTTACCGCGCTCATACTGTGAAGCTAATAATAATACTAATGTGTCCCTGCTGTGACCCTGGCAGCAACTACCTAGCACTGCCAGCTCACACATTAAAATACTTTTTTACCTGAGACTGTGATTTGAGTCAAGAGTCTGTATAATTTGTGGTCTCATGCTTGCTGATACCTGAAATTTCTGCCTAATTCAGATATTGCTCTCAGGGTTTTTAATTTCTTTATGTGAGACAAATACACAACAGTCTTCAAGGTAGTCATTCAGAGTCACTGATTTAATGTTATTGTGTAGTGAATGCAGATTTAATGTGTGTTTAACCCTGCTCTCTCCTTTTACCCCTAGCATCCTCCTTTAATTGAGGTTATTTAGATCTTTAATCTAAATATGTTCAACTTGTTTTATGAAGGCATCTCTTTTTCTAAGGAGGAAAATATATCTTTCATTCACGGAAATGATAGAATCTGCTGTTTGCACTGCAGATATTTTTTCACCTCTAACAACAGGATGAGTATGGGACCTCTGCATCGCTTAATCTGTGCTTCACATGTTTTAGGTGTCCTTGGTGCTGTCAGCACTGCAGGCGGGGAACAAAGGCACCCAGGCATGTATCACAGCAGCCAGTGCTGTTTCTGGCATCATCGCTGACCTGGACACCACCATCATGTTCGCCTCAGCTGGAACTCTGAACCCAGAGAATGACGAATCTTTTGCCGACCACAGGTGCAATGACCCGGCCGCAAGCAGGATAATAATTTAACACCTCTAATCCCCCATAAAGTGCAACATACCTGAAACTATTTTATTTTCAGTTTAGAAAAGGTATTAAAATGACTTTCAGAACACACAGTTAATAACAGAATCCCTTCCAGTCATGTTATAGGCCATATTAAAAATGTTCTGATGTGAATAATAATTTAATGAATAATAATTTAATGAATAATAGTTTTTCCACAAGGAGATTCAATGACCTCAATAAAATAGTTAAACTGACATTCACATCTCTTGTTGAAAACACCACATTTTCTAAATATGCAAATATTTTTAATTTCAAAACCTTAACTGTCAGATACATGAGGTCTCCTACTCTCCTAAAAGTCTATTTTCAGTGTATAAGTACTGATGACTTCCAATTGTAAAAAGTGTTGTAATATTAGATCATGCTTGGCTCAAAAATATCTGTGATTTACTAATCCTGTTCAAGTGTACACATCTTGACCTCAGATTCTAGGTGAGTACAGACAAGCTTTCCACCTTAATATGTGCGTACTGATTGAAAATATTTATATTTACGTATAAATACTTTTTTGATGACTCACGTACGAAGGGCAGTTTGCCGAAAAGCTGAGATGTTTTTCATATAATGGATGAAAATATGAACTTGTCCCCACTAAATAAACATTCTGTTGCTAGAAAAGCAACAGCTTTCTTTCATATTTCTGGTACTTGAGTATTGACTGTGGAGCAGATTGTGACACAATGTGTGCCGTCCCTCAGGGAGAGCATCTTGAAGACAGCCAAGGCGCTGGTGGAGGACACCAAGCTGCTGGTTGCTGGAGCCGCATCCAGCCAGGAGAAGCTGGCCCAGGCTGCCCATTCCTCAGCCAAAACCATCACACAGCTCACGGAGGTGGTCAAACTGGGAGCAACCAGTATGGGCTCAGAAGATCCTGAGACACAGGTGATGAAAACACACCCATTTAACCTAAACAGCCACAGATGTTTTGGCCATATGTCATCATAGTTGTGTATTTGTTGTTTATCTTGTTATATCTCTGGTAATTTATTACTGAATTTTAACCCTCTAATAAAACTTAATATCATTATACAGTTCGTTAGAATTAGTCATCTGCTATGAACGTCCTTTATCTTTCAGTACTCCCCAGCATTAGATTCTCTGTGTAATTGCAGTATTATCTGATGCACATTGTGTCTCCATCCTCCCTATGTGTATATCTCTATCTTTGCCCTCCACAAAGTCTGAAGTATCATGACTAGGTGGGTGTGATAAGGGCTGCAGTGTTAAATCCTCTCCCCAGGGTATTACTGATAAACCTATACTCTGGCCATTGTGCCATATTGATTCCAGCACTATCTCCTCAGGTGGTTCTGATAAATGCAGTGCGGGATGTAGCAAAGGCCCTGGCCGAACTCATCGGTGCAACCAAATGTGCCGCAGGCAAGGCTGCAGATGACCCATCCATGTATCAGCTGAAGAGCGCTGCCAAGGTAAATGAATATGTGCTGCTCAGACAAATGACTGTCATATCTGGTTAGTTGTACTGATTTCAGCAACAGTCTATGATTTATTATTGATCTAATGCACCTTGAATTACAGGGTTCCTATTCAGAAAAAAAATAAAATAAAATTATA
>JAPQRQ010036595.1:0-11401 GCA_037367365.1 Apogon talboti | reverse complement strand
TCTTGCTCCAGCTTTTGCTGGGATTTTGTTCATTTGTTCTGCGTGCCTTCACACATCTCCTGTGTTGAGGAACTGACGACTTATTAAAGAGTTTTTTCCCGTATCTCAATCCGAGTCTGCGTCTGGGTCCTTCTTCTGCGTAACACAGAGTACAGGTCAGGTCAGAGCAGACGAAGATCAGACCGTGAGACAGTCTCACGGTCTGATCACGCATGCATAGATGAGACAAATTCTGACAGATATGCAATGCGCATGTGTAGATGGGACAGACTCTGACAGATATGCAATGTGTATGCGTAGATGAGATCTGGGAGCATAACGATCGTATACGAAAGGGCCAACTGCGTTGGCGCTCCCTGGCCTGATCCTGTGTTTCCCCGTTGTCTCTGTTCCCAGCATTCCAGTCCTTGTGGGGACCTGGGCCTGGTTCTCATTCTGTGTCTTTCCACATTGTCTCTTTTCCGTGTGCTTTTCCTAAGTTTTTTCCCATGTCTTTCCCCTTATTGTATCTCTGTTCCCCTCGTGTGTCCATTAATCTCCATCGGTCTACATTTAAGTTTGTGCATTCAGTTGGTTCCCCTGTCAGTATCTGTTGCAGTGATTCAATGGTGTTCATTATGACTTCAGTTTTCTATATGTACTTTTTCTTTCTGACACAAGATTTACAGGAAATATGTGAAGTCCAATAGAATGTGACACTGATCATAGGTACCTTAAGTTGCAGTCAGAAAGAGAAGACACTCTTCTACGCTGTTTTAAAATATTATTCCTCTGTTTCTTAGCTTAAGTCATAGGTTTTTTCTTTTCCAAAACATACCTTGACATCGGCATCAGATCGGATACTTACGCCTTCCTCAGAAGTGTCACTGGTTTATCTGTGACACGTCTTTATCAGCTGATGTTACCAAAGGACAAATCGTGACAAAACATACATCGGAGAGACAGGAAGAAGTTTCAACACACACACAGAAAAGAGCACAAAAAGGAATGTGAAAAAGAAACGGAAAAAAGCCAACAAGATCGATAAAAGAAAAGGCACAACTAGAAACCAGTCAGTCACCAAATCAGTGATAACAGACCACTGCAAAAGGGAAAACCATATCACGGACTGGGACAAGGCCAGAGTCATCCACACTGAGGACAACAGACACCAGCGCTGGATCAGGGAGGCAACGGAAATAAGAAAACGGGGCCCAGGGACGATGAACAGGGATGAGGGAGCATACGTGCTCTCACACACTTGGAGCAGTGTCTTGGAGAGGCGAGAGGACAGCGGGAGGCGTGATCGACCTGTCAAAACTGACAGGTCGGTCATGCCTCCATAACATCAGCTGATAAAGACACGTCACAGATACACCAGTGACACTTCTGAGGAAGGCGGAAGTATCTGCCGAAACATGTCAAGGTATGTTTTGGAAAAGAAAAACATATGTCTTTAACAAAGAAAGAAAAATTACATATAGCTCATTCTCCATTATTTGAAATGAAACACAGGGGGAAGTATAGGAATTATACAAACAGTTTATAAAGCTGCAAATCTTGACCTTTTCTAGGTAAGGCATGAAAACAAACCTATAGAAAATGTATTAAGCTATTTTGTTGATTTCCTATACTTTTTACACTTAAAAGAGACAAACATAGTCAGTACAATCACCATTTGCATACATACAATAGTCCATCCTATTCCTGATCGGCTACTGTTTCTGACATGGCTATTGAAAGTTAATATTCCACTAATGTTCCTGGTAGCAAGCCGTACAAAAAACATGTTTTTGTTTTTTTTTTTTCAAAGGTTTCCATTGATGACACATGTTCCATTGTGTGAGCTCAGCCTCCCTCTTTAAACACCTTCTTAAAAAGGTCAGCTTTTCACTATTTGCATATATTGAAAACCCTGTTCATAGCCTCTTTCATAATATTTTAAAGTAGGAGTGTTTCTTTGGAGCATCAGTGCTCAACCACAGAGTATCTTTGTCCTCAGTAAATAGGGCTTGTGTGTCACGAACCTGCAGAAAAACCTGTAAATATGATGCTATTTTGAATGCACTTATGTGTCCAAAGAATCCCCATAAAACCAGAATAATATCAGTGTACCCCATGCGTTAGTCAGAAAATACTCTATCCAGAAAAAGGATATCCAAAAAGAAGATATAAAATAATAAATATAAAAGAATGTGCAGCTCGTATGACACCAATGCAATTTAGAGTATTGTGATAATCTGAGTAATACAACACAAGTGTCCACATAAATGTGCTCACTGCAGTATTGAGCTGCTGTGGGTACATTTGCAGGAAATGGTTTGACTTGAATCATTACGCTTCAAATAACATCTCACTTATTTACATAATGGCTACGCGGTAAAACTTGATGCACTTTGCAGTTCTTGTACCACAATAAAAGACTGCACACCGAATTCCTAACGAATTAGTTCAATTAATTAAACGGCTATTTTCCCTGATAGACTTTCTTATAGATGCTTCAACAGATATAGCTCACTGGTACTCTACAGCCAGGGGCGTTGGACGGACTGTTTACCAGCGCAAAGCGACTGAGTAAACTTTAACTCTTTAAAACCTGACGCATCATCGCTGATACACCCTGCTCATATGCAGTTTGGATGGCTGTAAGTCTTTCACTGCTTGTGTAATTGGAAAAATTCCAACGTTTTCTGAAACCTGAGACATTACGCTTTATAGGTTTTATTGGGTCATTACGGTGATTTGACTCATGCCTGTACAGGAAGCTGGTGAAGAAGCTGGTTTAGCAGTATTATAACATGCAGTGAATTGTAAATGAATGCTAGATTTTGAAAGATCTGGAGGGAAAAAAAAGTATTCTGGAAAAATGGGCAAACGGACTTGCTCACAGCATATGTTATAACCTTTTAGTTAGTTGAATAAGAAAAAAATCGAGGCAGACCATTTTAGGCTTAGGGTTTCAAGGGTTAATAACCTGAAATCACTGCTGGCAGACCAACTTGATATGAAGCACCAGGCCATTGTGCATGGCTTAGACTCCATTTAAAAGGGAAAATCTTCAAGTTTATGATTAGCATGAGGCTGAAAACAACCTAAACCACATTAGTGCATGGCTTCACATCCCAACCCAAACATGGACCACTGGTCTGGTAAACTGAACTGAACAGTAAAGTCTGGTTTTTATGTCAGAGTGTTTTTAGAGGAATGAAAATGTAGCCCTATGAACATGTTGCATGTTATTGTTTATGTCCGGTAATCCCACACATGCTCAGTATGGTGGAGGGCAAAAGCACCGCACAGCAAAACAGGGGGACAAGCCCCCCGGCTCATGTGGTTTTTCGTTAATAACTTTTGAACGGTTAGGGTTAGAGCTAGGGGTAGGGTTGGAGGTAGGATAAGGGTTAGGGGTAGGGGTAGAGGTAGGGTTAGGTATACAGCAAAACGGGGGGACGAGCCCCCCGGCTCATGTGTTTTTTTGTTAATAACTTTTGAACAGAAGGTCGTTTTGTGATGAAATAAAGGTCTACCCCCCCTAAAGTGATCACGGGCTTTCAAATGGTACCAACCACGAGTCTGTCTGACTTTCGGTTCTGGAGATACGGCCGGAAATAACTTCATTTTGGCTATATCTCGCGAACGGAAGGTCATAGAGACACGAGCCCAAGACTGGTGTGTTCAGAAGGGCCGAATTATGTCAGATGATCCGCTTCCAAGTCTCTAAAATGTTTTGTTCCAGAGATATTCAGGGTTAAATTTCGTCCCATAGAAATGAATGGGTGATTGGAAAATGTTAAATTGTGTGTGTACTTCCTCAAAATGGCCACCAGATAAAACTAGAAAGACGCTTTCCATGTTAGTAGGATGGCCATTTCCACAACATCAAAAAGGAGGACACTTTGCCGCATTTAGAGAAGACTGAATAATCGCAACATATACAACTCAAGTGTATTTCCCACTACAATACAGTTTTGTCCATGATAACAATGGTATCATGATAAAGTGATTCTGAGATACTCCATTCACTGTAAGACAATTTTATCTATGATATGTTATGATGTGTGTGTAACAGAAGATAAAAAAAATGTCCCAGATAAGGTGAAAGGTATTTGGTCACAGTTTTTGTATTTATTCAAAATTGACAGCTGACCTGAACCTGTTTATCACAGTGCACAGAGCACATAAAATTTAGGATCTTAACATATTAACCAATTAATTTAACATATGTAGTGCCCTGGTAACAAATGGTAATATTTTGTTTCTTCCAACATGGGTTTGGTTTATAAATAGGCAGTATATTTAGAAATATTATTTGTTTAATTACTGCTGGTGTGAAATGAGTTTGCATTTATATGGAGAAACTTAAATGTGGGACTTTACTAGGGGAGGTACTGAAATGTCCTATGTTCTTAATAGTCTTTGAATGTCTCATGTCGAGACACGAGACACGTTACACCCGGTAACCGGGTGTAAATCTGTTATTAGCCAATCAGTGCCTGTCAAAAATGAGCGTCAACTACCTACCGGATTCTGAGAGGGGTGGGACTAAAAAAAAGACCGGAGACGGGGCTCAGGCTATTAACGAGAGAACACGGAGAAAGAATAATGACACAACGTTAAAAGCTAATTGTTAGCATTTGAAACTGTTTAAAGTTACTGTAGTTTGTGAAACTTAAAACTGGGGGTTTTATCTGTGTAGTATCTGGTACGAAATGCTAATGAGCCATGTTTAGAGCTGTTTCAACCTGGAAATTATATGTAACTTTGGCGGCGTCATTTTCTGTTGTATGCTAGTGCTAGTTAGCTTCGTCATCGCTAGCTGGCAGAAGGAGACTGTGTGTATGTGAAATATATATTGTGCCAAGTTCCTCAGTGAGTATGGAGACTACATGTGAAATAATGACAATATGAACATTCATGGGAATGAATAGAAAGTTTATTAGTGTTGTGAATTTCTGCATAGTGTGCCTCAAGGCCCACACGGCATGGGAGTTTGTAAGCTCACATTAACAGTATAGCTATAAAATACAGTAAACTACCCAGGCCTCTCTGCAATCTAGGCAGTCATATGCTTTAGTTAAAGTAAACGTATCTCAAAGTTAATATTTTAGTAGACTCCCCTTAATTCACTACCCATGCTTAAAATGTTATCACGTGTAAAGGGGTATTCCAGGACAATTCTATAACAAAATTAGAGTTGAGTGGAAGGGCTACACATAAGAAATAAATGAATGCAAAAAGTACATGTCCAAGTTACTAATAAGCATAAATAACTTGTTTTATGTAAACAGAGAATAATAATTTAAAAAAAAACAAAACACTGGAACAGTGATTCACTCTTTATGAACCTTTTTAATGGCTCCCTTTCCTTTGTTACCTACATCTACATCACACCGACAAAGAGTGTAGAATGCATGTAGGTCATCTTTGCTACTTTTGGAAATGAACGTGTGTTCTTTTGTCCTCTCAGGATTAAATAATGTATTTCTTTTCGGCATAGCGCGCTGTTAACGTGACGATATGACATCACTAGGCTAGCACATGGAGACTTGTTTACTTTTTCAACCAATGATATTAACAGATATTCATTTGACACCACCTTCAGCCAATCTTCTGTTAGACTGAACGTCTTGAAGGACTGGACGATATGCTGTGTTGTGTTTAAGTGCAACTCAAAAAAGGAGGACAAACAAACATTTGGCTTGAGACTGTGCTGGATGCCGGACAGGACAGGTCCGGCTTTACCCTACCTGAGGGTGAGCTGCTTTAATAGGTTTCTGCAAATTTGTGATGTTACCACAGTGGCAAATTACTTTATTGGACACATCACATGTCAGTTTCCCTGTCAGCTGCAGTGAATGAGCTCCACACACAGAGAGCAGCAGAGAGAGAGGTACGGTGTTCTTACAGACAGACAGACTTGGAGAGAAGCTGTGCTTGCATGAACTCTGAGTAAAATCGAATAATTTGCAGGATGTATAGAAGAGAAACTGCAACAAAAGTATCGATCTCATCACGCTAGTATCTTTCTGATACCAATACTCACCTTGGTATCGATACTATTGATATTTAGATCGATACGCCCAGCCCTAGCAGCCGGTGGAAGCAGAAACACATAGATGTATCGGCTTTGCTGCCGTCCGGAGCACAGACGCAACGCACATGCATCTGGTGGATAGTGGTTATGCTCTGGATGACACTGTTGCTAACCTTGGAGTTAATCACTGTCTATAACATTACAGGGCTGTTGCTAATCAAAAGTCAAGAACTCTGCATAATTAAGTTTCTCCCGGTCCGCCATTTTCTCAAGTCAATCATGTTTGTGAAGGCGGGCCATACAGTATCTGTGAACTCTTCTATCTTCAGGGACGACCAATCAGGAACTGAGAATTTAATTTTATTTCCGTTTCAAACTCACACACACAAACAACTATAGTCATTTACACACCTTATCATTCTGTATGGTATGATGGTAATAGTAAATAAAAGAGGCTATGATTGTATATGTATAAGGGTATATTAGCTTTTGTGTGAAAGTATAATAGTGTATGTGAGAGAATATAGTAGTGAATATGAGAGAGTATAGTAGTGTGTGCAAGAGTATAGTTGTACATGTATGACAGTATGATGTTGCGTGTGAAACCAAATATGACTTACTGCCTAAAGGGCCTCTCATACACATACATACATACATACATACTGTTCTGGACTCAATAAATTGTGTGTTTTGTTCATTGTTTGGAGCCCACTTGTGGCTATTAGATGCTAAATCACCACTTACCTCAACACTTACCTCATTTCCTGCCTAGAAAAGAAGTTGTTAAAAATCAATATGGTTCCTGCAGCAAGCATTGGTGTTTTTCTCCCATCTCCATCTGTTTCATCAGCTTATTAAGATGCAATGTCTGTAAGTAATTCGTTTTATAAGAGTTATGTTGATATTTAGAGTATATTATTTTTGAGATAGAAGTAAAATGTGCATGTTTATTAATTAACTCAGTTTGGATGCTAATGGTGGCCTATTGATTTGTGCATTTACTTACCTCTCTGCTATATGTAGCATATGTATTCATTTATTACACTTACCTTTGTACTTACCTCTGTTACAGTTTCACACTGTGGTTCAATAAAGGTTTGAAAACAAGCCCTGAGTTATACTGGATTTATTGAACTGAGTGTTTATCTGACTGGGTAACCTATCAGCCGGTGAGACCGGTACACATACGTGCATTCATACATAAATAAATTGAAAATCAATTGAAAAAAAAAAACAAAAACTGTTGTTTACTGTTTGAAATGGTTTCCTCTTTTGTGTTTGGTTTCTTGGTGGAACACTGCACTGCAGGTGTGGTTACAGTTTTATGGGGGTTGGGGGCTGGGTGATGCTATGAGATAAATGCATTTTACATCATATTTGACTGTTGTCACTAAAATGCTTCACAAAAAGCATGCCTCCATCCAGTTCATTTCATTTGAGTCCAGTCCAAAACACCTCACCTTTTCACATACATTCAGGAGTTTTTCTTTATAAAATACAAACATTTACCATTTGAGGCTATCATCTGGTTAAGTATGATTTACAGGAAGCCCTCATTTTATGTCTTTTTCATTTATTTGAGTTTTTGTGCTTATCAAGTCATATTGTATTTTACTTTTACAGTTTATAGAATTGAATAATTATACTGCTGATTTTATGCTATTTTTACATTTTATAGCCCTTGTTTGTTTGACTACGGTTTTTGTTTTTGTATTTCTGTTTTATTCCATCTTAAGTGGTTGTCATATCAATCTGTATCACTCTATTATGGTTTGCTCTGTCTTATTATCTGCTTGTCAATCATTACCGGAGCAATGTGAGCCCTAACTTTATGAAAGGTGATTTACAAATAAAGTTTGAATGACTGAAATGACAGATACAAGATGTGTGAGGAAAAACTCAGAATATCTTTTCTTCATTTTCACTTGGCTTAGGTGCTGTGAAAAAAAAAAAAAAAACAGTTACTGTTGGGTGTAAGTGTTGTGATGTAGGGAAGACATCACATGCAGAATGTAGTGTGTTTGTATATATACATATATATATATATATATATATTCATCCTGTAGTATGCAACTGTTGATGAGCAACTCAAAAGACCATGGATGCAGTGTGTGGTCAGTGAACATGTCACCCAAAACCATTTCTGAGTTGAGTAAAAGGACAGCAGGAAGGTCAATTTACTTTGCAAGCTGGATTATATCATAGCATTTTTGTTGTAGGTAATAATAGATGTGTGTTGACATTTCAGGATTACTTATGCCCTGTCACAGTATGGTTTAGCAGGAAGTGATTAATGCTAACACTAGTTCCATGCACTGTACATGAGAATCAAATGGAGCTTTGATAATGTCTCCAACGGCTGTTTTGACGTCAAGAACTTGAATTGAAAGTGTTACAATAATGGCTCTCAGCTGGAGTCAGACTGGAGTACGGCAGCAGACAAGATGGCGTTTCCGTAGCAACGACTCTATTTACTTCAGCCACTTTTCTGTTTTGTTTTTTTTTTTGTTTGTTTGTTTTTTCTGGTTATTCACAGCCTGGCCAGAAAAACTAACATTGCGCTCACCTGGATTTAAGCCTGAAAATAGTTCACATCCTTCTATTGAATAATTCCTCCAATGATTAATATGTTTCAGCTGCAAGGTCTTTAAAGGCCCATTTATGCTCAATGTTAAATACGTATACAGATGGAGCGTTCTGTCCGTCCTCTGTGTACATTACTGTCTGTACATTATTGTCTTTATTACTGTCCTCCGTCCTCTGGGAAGTTGCAGATCTGAACCCAAATGGAGAAAATGAGGCAGTGCTGCTGGAACTCGTGGGGGCAGTGTTGAGATTTGAAGACAATCATTTCTCTGGTGGAACTTTTTGAAAAGTGACTGTGTGAGTTGGTGAGAAACTACCAACATTTACAACCAACATTCTCAATATCAACATTAGTAATACTTTGTCTGTTATTGATATATTTGTTATTATTTTCTTTCTTCTTCTTCTGTCATGGTATTTGGCCAATATGTTCTTTGAGAGTGGCGCCCTCAGGTGGATTGATCCTCAAATGCTCATTCCTGAACCCCAGTGGGAATCTTTGGGATGTGATGGAGAAGACTTCATACATGGTCCTGCAATAAAATCTTAAGGTGTTCCGATCACATGTGTGTATGTGACTTTTTTTGGGCACACAGTGTAATTGTAAATCTTAAGTTATTAACAAGGACAGTTATAATTCTGGGCTCTGTTGTTTAAAGGAGTTGGCGTCACCTCTAATATGCAGACAAAGTTAATGGAAAGACAGGTGACTGTAACATTAACTACAGGCCAAAAATACTCAGAAAACCTACACTTTATGGTACAATGATCTAAAACCAGAATTATGGTGATATTACAAACTAAATTGGAAGCAACACCATTGACCCACTTAAGTGGAGCTCAGCCAGGTCAGTTGATGCTGCTGCGACCTTTACCACTTATGCTGAAAAACAGTTTCATCTCATAGGAAATATTTTGTCTGAACTGGGATTGGGATAAACGCCATCTGAACTACCCACCCTGGAACACGGCCACTGTGTGAATATGATCCATGAGTCTTTAAGAACCATCCTGAATAAAGAGAAAATCCCACCAGTGAGGTTTGAATAGGAGGCTGCAGGAGCATTGAAAACACATTGGACTATTTCTATCTTTACAGTAGAAGGATTACGAAGATGCAGCTAAATAGGCAGAAGTGGCACTCATTCGATGCAGCTGTCAAGTACATGCAAAGGAGGTTGTAAGTGCACTGGGCACCCAGCTCCATACCCGGTTGAGAGCCAGCCAGCAATTTAGACCCATCGTGATTAATCAGCAGCTGTTAGTTTTACAGTCCTTTGTCAAATATGGGGGACTCTTGGCTGTGAGGATCCACCAGCTTGTGTACATAAGTTTTAATTTTAGTTGTACAGTGTATTCCCTGTCCAAAAGCCAGATACAACATGTTAAATATTTATTGAGTACGTCAGAGAGGTGATACCTCCAGTGTAATTTTCATAGCCTGCATGTGCCTTTGTTGTGCTAGAGTGCATTATATTAAAATGTCAGATATACAAATAACTCTCTGTGTGACTTGAGCACAGTGCAGCCCAGGTGGCGTCATAAAACACCCACAGCACACACCACAAACCTGCACAGATACATCAAGTAGCAGCTTTTTGTCTCATTTAGGGAGGTAATTTGTGAGACGTTGATATTTGCCCCCAGGAAACAAACCATATTTGATGCCAAACACTTGATGCTAAAGTGATCTCGTGCTGCACCTTTTATTTTTTTGGCAGTGAGGCTGTCTAATGAGTACTGAGTTATCTTGTAGCTTAAATTTTAATTTTCTGAAGTGGCCCTGTCGTTGTTTCCCTCCTGCCAGAAACACATCATATCCCACTGTGCTGGAGAGTTTTCACTAAGAGACCTAGAGGGGAATTTTGGTTTTTCTTTGGAATATTCTCACAGACAGGCAGGCGGAAAAATCAGCATGAAGATGTCCAGTTTAGCACTATTTAGCAATTACAAATTACAGAGAGCAAGTTAGGACAAAGATAAATGGCGACGCTGATTATAAAACAAGCATAAGTCAAAGAACGTGTGCTGAGGTCAGGATCGACCAGCAACATTTGCTATCAGGGAGCAACAAATTTACCAGTCTATTAAGAATAGATGAGCTCATTCTTAACTTGATTTTGAACCACAAGAGCAGGCCTTTTGTTGGATAAGGCGTATTACATAAACAAAAATCCTTTTTTATATGATGATAAGCTGAAGTCGCCTGGTAATGAAATCAGCAGAGCATGCAGACATATCTTTGGGGTTCTTTATTCTGAATAAAATAAATATAGTGCTCAGCTAAAATTAAAATAAAAAGGCCCAGTCTTCTTGGTTCTTAATATACTTTCCTCATATCAGCAGATGAATTACATAGTTTTACTACTTAGTCTTCACTAGTCAATGCTACCAATATCTTCAGAATGCAGGAAATAATGTACATTTAAGGAAAGTTTAGCAACCGTGGGAACAAAATCCATAATTAGCTTTCATATTCTCACACTTAAGTGAACTCGAAAAATATCTAATTTGGAAAAAGGGTTATGGCGAGGGCAAAAAAAAGCACAAAAATAAACAGCATTAACCCTCAGAGGGACTAAGTTGTTCAAAAGAAGAACATGGATGGATGGATGATAGATGGAGGGGTGGATGGAGATGGATGGATGTGTTACAAGACAAGTCTCACGATGATGACCGGCAAGCAGATAATGTTTCCTGTTAACACAGAAGAAATAATGAGACGGCGATGCTAGCTTGTTCTCAGTTCAGCCTCACTCAGCGGAATGAATTTATTAACACCTGTTATTTTCTTTGACTCTC
>JAPQRQ010036594.1:0-11401 GCA_037367365.1 Apogon talboti | reverse complement strand
ACTGTATATGTATATAATTTTTATATCTTTTTCTGTACTGTTAAATTTTTGCATTAAAGTTATTTTGCATGGAAGTTATCTGAAGCCTGCGTAGTTTTTATTGTGCCACAAAGTTCTTTAGGTGAGGGAAAATTCTAAATAGTGATTTCACTGTCAAAGCATGGGGATATGGCACAACCTTATGGAATGTTTACACAACACAAGCCAAATGAAATTCAAGATTCAAAGTTTATTGTCATATAACCAGTTTGTAAGTACAATGCAGGTCCCCAAATATTGGAATTATAATTTTGATCATAAATAAAGCTCATATTCCGTCCCTAATTTTCATAAATGTATTTCCATTCTGTCAGCGTTTCGGGCTGGTTTGTTGCTGGTAGAGTTTTAAAATATGAATTAGAAATTCTTTACTAGTATTGCATTTGTAGATCAAACAGCAAAACGATTTAAAAAAAAAAATGTTGGTTTTCCCAGAACTTTTTTTTTTTGAGACAGAATGTCATCAGTTTAATACAGCTGCATTGTACAGCAATAAATGAGCTACAACCCATAGTGTTATATACTGTTTTTCTCTATATTCTTTGGTATTACCTTGAAAGATGTTAAGTTGTGCCGAGCGAAAAAGCGCTCCAGGGGCAGATGCAGAATCTGATTGACAGTCCTTCAGACATAAATGATGTGTGCAGTGCTTGAATGAACACACTGGACCATTTTAATACAGTTTATCCTGTCCTCATATGTTAACTGTAGGTTTATAGAGTACAATCTTTTTGTGGTGTTTGGCACTCATCACTTTTGTTTAAAAGGAGAGTGTGGCACATGAGGAGAAATGCGGGTGTTCAATGTTTGCCGCTTCAATACCTGTAGATATTACTGTCCATGGAAGGTTAATGCAGTTTTTCTTTCACTATTAACCTTATCTGTCCAATTGTAGACCCTAAATGCTCTAAATGCTTTGCTTTATAAACGCCTGATTCCACTGACACCTGTGCGTCTGTGGCTGTTGCTCTGGGAGAGTGCACATTGTCTTGTGGGTAATATTTTTTGTTGTTTGTTTTGGAAATAGAGACCCCCTTACAGAAAAAAATATAATTTGAACGAGTCACATGTTGCGGCCCGAATGGCCTCCCGGGCAGGATTGGCATTGATGGGTCCAGCGTCTGGTTGGTCTGGTAGGGGATGTGCTGCTGTGGCAGTGGGATGGCGTGCCCGTGTGTTAATTGTTCATCTGTGTATCTCTGATGTACACATCCCTCTGAGGAATTACCTTTTTCACAGGTTTTTACCTTTTTATAAACTGTTTCCCAGCATCACGTCTAAGTGTCGCCAACAGCTCAAAAACACTAGAAATGTGCGTACGCCAGCCATGAAGTTGGCGTGGAGCACAGCACATTTCCACAGTCATTTCGCTCTTGATGCATCTGAACGTGACTGTGGAAAAGTTTGTACACCAGGTTTTTGTGCGTACGCAAGCTTCATACATGAGGCCCCTGGTGATCTTCTCTGCAGTCCTCACCACTCTCTGCAGGTGTTTGTGGTCCAGTAGGGTTGTGCTGCCATACCAGACCATGATGCAGCTGGTTAAGATGTTCTTAACAGTGCAGCTACAGAAGTTGCTGAGGATCTTAGGTGACATACCAAATTTCCTCAGCCTCCTCAGAAAGTACAGCCTCTGTTGAGCCTTCCAAACCAGCTGCATAGTGTTGAGTGTCCAGGTGAAGTCCTCTGTGATGTGGACGCCCAGGTAGCAGAAGCTGCTCACCCTCTCCACTTCGTGATCTTGGATAAATAGTGGTTGATGAGGTCTCCTCTCCTTCCTCATGTCCACTATCAGTTCCTTGGTCTTGTCTGCGTTGTGGGTGAGGTTGTTGTCCTCACACCATGACACCAGACTGGCCACCTCCTTCCTGTAGGCTGCTTCTTCCCCGCCAGTGATGCGTCCGATCACAGAGGTGTCATCAGTGAACTTCAGAGCTGTAGTCCACAGAGAGCATCCTGATGTAGGAGTCTTTGTTTTCCATGTGGGAGAGGGAGAAGTGGAGGGCAGGTACAGTGGCGTCTGAGGTGGACCTGTTGGCCCGGTAGGCGTACTGCAGGGGGTCCAGGTTGTTGGGAATGCTGCTCTGAATGTGGGCCAGTACCACTCTCTCAAAGCACTTTGCAATGATGGGAGTGAGCGCTACTGGCCTGTAGTCATTCAGGCAGGTGGGTGGGTTCTTCTTGGGCAGGGTGGTGGTTTTGAAGCAAGAAGGAACAATGCTCTGGCTGAGGGAGAGATTGAATATGGAGGTGAGGACATCAGCCAGCTCATTGGCACAGGCTCTGAGAGCTTGTCCAGGGATGTTGTCTGGTCCTGCTGCCTTACGGGGTCCTCCTCAGAGTCCTGTGGACTTGGCCTGGTGAGACTGTCGGTGGCGGGGAAGAGGGTCGGGTGGAGATGTGTGTGTGTCTGTTGTCCATGCTATGGTTGAGGGTCTCAAAGCGTGTGTAGAAGATGTTAAGGTCGTCTGGCAGGGTGTTTGTGGGACTGATGGTGCTGGTCCTGGTCCTGGTCCTGGTCCTGTAGTCCGTGATGTGCTGCAGGCCTTGCCACATCCGCCCTGGGTCAGCAGTAGAGTAGAAGCTATCCAGCCTTTCTCTTTACTGTCTCTTGGCTGCTGTGATGGCTCTACATACATAGCTCGTACTTTGCAGCTTTGTACTCCACCTCATTGCCTGATTGGAAAGCAAGAGAGCTTACATGCAGCATACGTCATACATGGCTGTTTATCCAGGGTTTCTGGTTGGGGAACTTCCTGACAAGTATGGTGAGCACGATGTTGTTAACACAGGTGCTGATGTACCCAGTCACATACTCGGCATAGTCCTGTATGCTGATAGAAGAGTGCCCCAGAGTGGCTGCAGCTTTGAACACGTCCCAGTCAGTCTGCCCAAAACAGTCCTGCAGGATGCTTACGGTCTCCAGGGTCCAGAGTTTGACCTGTTTGATGACCGGGTTTGTTTGTTTCAGTCTTTGTTTGTAGGCTGGGTACAGAAACAATGAGATGTGGTCTGAGTGTCCAAAGTGGGGGCGGGGGGCAGCTCTGTACGCTCCACAGATGTTACTGTACAGATGGTCCAGGGTGTTCTTTTCACGGGTGGGAATATCCACGTGCTGGTAATATTTAGGGAATACAGTCTGCAGGTTGCACTAGTTAAAGTCACCGGCAGTGATAAAAACAGCATCAGGATGAGCCGTCTCCAACGCGCTGATGACGTCATGGAGTTTGCCAAGTGATGGTGTAGAGTTAGCACGTGGAAGGATGTACTGTAACTAGCGGCTAGAAACACATCCGTGAACTCCCTTGGGAGATAGTAGGGGTGGCACTTCAACAATAAAAACTCCAAGCGCACAATAAGCTGGAGGTCTGGTGGTATGAAACCAGAAAATTCAAGTGGTCGAAGTTGTTTAGTGATATCCAATAGTGTCTGTCTGTTATATGAAAGGATGGCACAACATTTGTGCACCACAGAAAGAATGAAAAATAAAAATAAAAAAAAAACACAACAAAAAGCCGGCAAGCTGGAGCGGAACGAGCAAACACGTCGGCCACAGTGGGCACCATGTTGACATTATAATCAATATTTCAGAATAATTCCCACCAATAGATTATATATTGGTGGGATGCATAAGTTTGAATTATTCTGATCCATCTTATCTTAAAACTGCTACCAGTAATTGTTTCCTTGATAAAAAGAACACACCGAGCCAGTCTTTTGAACGGCTCTTTGAAAGGAACGGCTCCTCAAGATCTGACTCCATTCAAAGAGCCATAAATCCCATCTCTAGTACGTCAGACATCCAGATGTTTTCAAGCAACACATACTTTTTCCTACTACAGTTAAAGGAGCTGCAGTCTATCCCAGTCTACAGCAGGACACAACATTTTGTAGTGACGCAATTTGGGGACACTGACATGTGAGTCTAAATTTATTCCTGGAAGGTTATTTGATGAGAAGTATATGGTTGAACATTTATTCTAGGGAAAATAGGGACAATGCATACATGATGTACTTCCTGGGTGTCAGGATTGTCTATTGCAACACCCATAAGATTCATATCTTCTGAAATAAATCGTGGAAACTTCCTCAAATCACCCTCACTTTCTTATATAGACAAGTTAGACTGTTATGTGTTATCCACTGAAGATGTGTTAGTTAAGTATATATAATGAGCCCAAAACCATCTGTAAAACATTGTTAAAAACAATTGATAGTCATATACTCATACAGTATGGAACTGGTATTTACAGTGTCCTGAAAGCAGAATCGCCTCTTTTGAAACCCCAATTACTGTACCCACTCCCACATACAGCCTAGGTAGCATCTGTGGAGAATAGGGTTTACATTTCTGGAACAGACTGTACATGCTGTAGATCTCTATAAAGTTAGTCTGTAAAGTAAATCCAATACAGACAGCTGTAGACCCCTTCTGTATGAGAATTTACAACAGTTTGTACATGAAAGAGGTCTTCAAGAGAGCTAGATCCATTTGGAATTTATTTGACTTAAAGCCAATTTGTAGCCAGGGGGAAAAAACTGACCATAGCCCTTTATGATTGTATTTTGCTGCATGTAAAATGTATGAGACTAGTGTGTTTTAAACTGCAGATTACACCTAAACAAGCCTTCAGAGAGATCTCTTCAGGCATCATAGTAAATGAAAACTAAGAACAAAATTGTAAATAGCAGCAACAAACAAATTGTATACTGAAGTGAACTAGGAAAGTATCATTTGCTATTAAAAGCCAACTGTATTTCCTAAATTAATAACTGGGTTTGTATTGCTAGTAGGGTTTCTCAACAGGGCAGTACGACCCCCAGGGGGTGTTTGGACAACGTCGGGGTGCGTTTTGAGCAAGAAAGCTGAAGTGGGGGGGGGGGCTTCAATCTGCTGCACTGCCCTTTCTTCCTCTTCAAGATGGCACCATGGTTGTTAGGGTGTCATCCTGACCTGATCGGTGCATGCGGCTTTGCCAAACAGCTTGCAGCCCAACGGGTAGCCTTGAACAGAGATGGTCCTGACATTTGGTTCATGTGAGACACACAGGCTTAGGATGAGAATAGTCTAACATTATATTTTTCCAACCGATACACTATCTTATACTGTAACAGAATGACAGCTACTCCATGTGGAGCTTTCAAAGTAAGAGAATGAAAGAGAATCACTGAGGCTGAGGCCTGTACAGCCATAGAGTTGAGTCTACACAGAGGACATGAAACTGTTTTTGCAAACCACAGTCTGCGTGACTGGTTTGGAATAATTAGGAAGACTCTTTAGCATTAAGTAACACTCGCTTAATGTCAACAAAAGGCCTGTTCTGCTTCTGAGTCCACATGAGCCTATCAGAGGCAGATAAGGGCAAATCATAAATCAGAGACGTTAGAGGAGCTGTATTTTTAGCATATTTACAGATCCAGCTACAGCAAGAGTTCACCATACCCAGAAATGACATCATTTGTGTCAATAGTTGGTTTTTGGAGCCTGAAGGACAGCTGACTTATGTGAATCATCCAAATGTTTACCTTTATGTGATAAGTTGTAGCCTAAATACTTGACTGTGTCTTGCTACAACTGCAGTTTGTTTTTGTTAAACTTTATGACCTTGTTCCTCTAAGAAATGCAGGAGTACAAGCAAATCAGCTTTACAGGATTCCAGAGTTGAAGAAGCTTAACAAAATGTCATCTTCATAAGACACAAATTTGACTCCTTTGTGGAGGTTCAGATTTCGCTAAATTAGCAGACTATGCTTCTGAACATTGGTAGGTAATTCACAATTACTGTGAGGTATTTTAGTATAAATGTATCGTTTGCATCTATAAGTGGATGCAAACCAAAACTGACTATCTGCATGTACTGAGATAGAAAGGACACACATTGCTAATGGCAACTACTGAGACAAATGTGCTTTATGGTCTCAAAACATTCAACAATATGTGTAAGTTAAAACATAATCGGCGCACATGGAGTTATAGCTTTATTAACTTCCTGTAGATTTTGCACCATGTGCCAGTTTTCAGGCAGCTGCATTTTTTGGGTTTTTTTGTACTAGAAATGTAGGCGAATTACAGAATGCGTCAGGACATTCAATTAAGACTCCAGATTTAAGCCGCTCATTAAGAATTTGTTCAATCCTCACCTTAGCTTCTGGCTTCAGAGGACACTGACGCTGGTGAGGAAGAAAAGATGTTTTAGCTGTAATTTATCTGGCTCTAGGCCTCTAGTCAGTCTTATATCAGCTGTGTCTTTGGAGCACAAAGACAAAACAATTTTGGCATTGTGTGGTTCTTTTGGATAACAGCAGCAACAACATTAACAGGCTCAGAGAGCGTCTCACTATGCAATTTGTCTGTAGCTGTTTTAACAATAACACTTTTGCTGGAAGCTTTTGAATGTGACATTTCACCTGGATGAATTACTGCTCGGATCCACATTTTATTGTAGTATTATAACCAAGTCACAGTTGTTCATATGCAATCAGGTGTCAAAGTCACAAAACACAAATCTTAACAAAGCAAATATTAAGAAATTATACTACTATAATCATTCAGAATCTCAACAGTGCCTTTACACCTTCTCAACAAAATTTAGACTCAAATGATTTGTCTTTACTTTCTCTTATTTGCATATATTTGCTTTATCAAATGTGGACTACACTTAAATTAATCGACCTTAAGTAAAAGTGTACTTTTACCTAATTCCTTTATTATTTTGCTCATCCTGGAGTCTTACACAGCAGTCCTCACTTTACGTCACCACACCCCACAAGGAAGGATCTCAGCAGAACGCTCCACCCTCTCAGACAGCCTTCTGCCACACATCCCTTCCGTTGAAGAAAACCATTGATCAGTTAACTTCATTCACAACTACTATTGTTACAGTGAGATCAAACCTCAAGCACCAGTCAGACAAAGATTTGCATCAACCCAAGTTGAGCCAACGCCCAAACTCCACCAAACACTTAACCAACAATGTACCAGTATTTTATTCTCACAATAAGAGCACCAAAGCCACAAAACATGCCATGCAAACATTTATGAACATTTATTGCTGAGGCACAACAACAACAAACCTCTTAAAAAGCAACAATAACAAATGTGAATTTGTTAAACTTTTATCACAGTTTTACATTTTTTTTAACTCCACCTCTGATTTGGAGTATCAACAAGGCACACATTTCTATGTGAAACAACTACTTCACACTGGTTCTGTGTCGTACATGAATTTTTTATCACTCATCTTAGAGTTCTCTCTATGCTATTTTTGTGACTACTAGACCAAAGGTCTCCGCTGAAATAACACTATGTCCGTAAAACAATTGTCACACAAGGACACCAGATTTGCAAAGCTAAAATTTATAGACCAAAACAACTGGCAAGAGGAATCTGGAATATCAGACAGATACCATCAGACTAAAAATCTTTTTCAACACTATATCCCTTTTTTATGTGTACACTTGAATTTTTATTTATTTATTTATTTATTTTTATAAAATGATCTGTATTTATAAATCAGTTCACAGCACTAGGCCCAAATGCACTAGTTGCTGTGTTTAAGACACTAATACACAGTTTTTTTTCTACCTGAGAGGACAGAGTTTCTCTTTACTCTCACACACATACAGGTGCTCACACAATATGATATTAATTCAAATTACCACGTGTTCTTCAGACTCAGTGAATGGCTCAGTGCCTAAGTGACAAGACCCAGTCAACAAACTTCTAATTCTATGCTAATTTCAGAACTGGTTGACTGCTGGGGCTACCCCCTTTCGAGAGAATTCTACCAGTCTTTCACTTATTTTAATTCACTAAATCTGGACCACTTTAACCTAGTATCCTCTTCTGCTATTCCAACCCAATACCCACAGACTTAATACTGTGAAATTCTCAGTTGACGCTCGATAACCGATACACACAGATATTAGTCTGTAAATTTACCTTTTGTCGTGAAACCCCCCCCCTTTTTTTATGACAGAGCTCTCACATAAAACAGGCAGTTCCAACTAGACAAACAATGATTACTCAACAACCATTGATGTGCGGTCCCTGGGATGGCCAATTTTTTATGTACAGCATGGAGTTATTTATTACCGGTAGTCTTCTCACATAGACTATGGACTCAGAAACAAAAGAACAGGCAATATTGCCGAATTGTGCCCCTCTGGAACCTCAAGACCAATTCGCCTGTTACCTGGCATTCCTTTTTGGATAAGACTCTTATCCTCAGGAACTAATGCACACCAGCCTCAAGGCCCTCACCTCAGAATCCAGTGAGTGTGTCGTCAGCTCTCTGAGATCCTGTCACCCTTCTTCCCCCCAGCAGGATCTGGCCTCCTTTGGATCAGCAATTCAGCTGGAGGTCTTTCAGTCAGGAATCTAGGATTCCCCCGTGGTATACAGTGTCAGTCCCCAAACCTGGATGGAGGAAGGGATGTTGGGATCTGGCTCGAAGGACCCAGTTGTTAGGAAAATTCTGAGAGATGAGGCAGAGTCTTTGGATTCTGGAACCAAAGGTTTTTACTTGCAGCAAGGAGTCAAGTACATCGAGCAAAATGCCACAGCAGTTGACTGGCTAACATCAGAAAGTTCTTATTGGAAAACCAAACTGGTTATACAATCAGTCTTACGTCTATAAACATTGTGATGTGGCTCAGTTCACGCTTCACGCCACTGTTGTGGAGTGCAGTCTCCATATGTTGGGAGGTATCTCTTAGATATCTCCAAGGACAATAGCCAGAGTTGGCGCCTTCAGGCCGGGAAGTAGTTGCAGATAAATCCAAGACACGACAGCACCATGGGTGTTAATCTTCAGGGGAGATGTCACCGTGACCTGGTCTTGTGCATACAGCTTTTCCCAATTATGTTTCAGCATGCAGCTCATTGTTTAACATACAGACACAGAAAGGGAATAATCTAATATTATATTTTTCCAACACCCAACAAGATCCTTTCATTCGAACTCGTATCTCCTCTTGCTGCAAGATCAATTACATTCAGAAAGACAGCTCTGACTCCGAAGATTCTTTTATTTAAGACAGATTTCTACGACACAGGCTATCCACTGTGACACCCCCTGCCATTGCTGAAATCAAAACCAACAATAAAGTTGAAGATGAAATCACATTGCACTTGAGCTTTGCACAGTATTAAATATTAAATCCAACTGAACACGTAACCTGGACCCGTGTGGGCCCTTGTCTATGTTGTCCTGATCTGTGGCTGGTCTGCATCTGGACTGGTCCTGTTCCTGTGACCTCCATCCTCTGGTCTCCTGTGGAATTATGAACAAAATGAGGAAATTAACCAAAAAAGACAGAAAATCATCAACAAAAACACACAAAAGGGGTCAGGGGTCTGCATCTCTAAACAGAAAAAAATTACATATCCATTTTTTTTTTTTAAAAAAGGGTACTTTTTAGTTATTGCCTTTGAGTTTGCCCATTGATTGCAGAAGAGTTTAGTAGTTTGTCAAGTAAGTTTTCAATGGTTTACTGTAAAAAAAAATATTGATTGCTTTTTTTTTTTTTAAAAAAACCCCATCTTAACAGCCACCATGGATGACAAACAAACTAACAAACTGCACTATTGCGGCATACAGATAACAGATAAATGGTAGTAAATTGTGAATGGATAGTGATATAATAGTTTTCACATTATATGGATATAACATGAGATTCAGTTAGAAATGTCATTCAAAGGCTGACTTCAGGCTCTGAGGACATGCCAAAGCCTGAACTTTTATGATGTCACTGCAGTACAGAATTTGAAATCATTCTCATTTTTACCACATACTGTACATAAGAATCTATAGTTCTACTGGAGGAAATGTGTTCATCTTTTCATTTCTTTATGTAACCAGTAGAGGGCAGCAAATGTTTATCCTTAAATTAAAGACTATCAAGTAGTATAATGTAGCAAATGTATTTTACTAACTGAAATTTTTCACCTTTGCAGGCTTTAAAGATTGAAAAAACAATGATTGAAAATGTAATGATATTCAACTAACAAATCAGAATTATTCAGTGTTATTAAACAGCTTTTGTGCTAGAATGCTCAGCAATACTCAACTTGACTTATATTTCCAAATGGTGGATAAAGCCTCCATGAAGTCACACACTGGTTTGTGGACTGTTGTACTGAGGTTGGTTGGCTGTTACCATATTGGTTATATGGAAATGAACTCCCACATTTGGGTAAGAGGGTGAAATTGGGAAAGAACAAGGAGTGAAACCATGGCTATAGCTATTATTAGGACTGGATTCCAAAATGGCAGCCATTCTCTTGAACTGAAAGGAGCTTATTAAGTCAATCAAAATAGTTTTTGGCTTCAGTGTTACTTCTGTATAAAGCAGCCCATTCCTATTGCACAGTAGAACCACTGCATATATGAATTTCAGCCGCTGACCCCACCACTACTTTCCAACTGGGACCAATGGGTCCAAGTCTCTTTTTTTCTTGGGGGGGTGGGTGTTAAAACATACAGAACCTTTACGTTTATAAAAACTAATAAGCAGAGTATTATCCCATGTCCACTTCATCAGTTTTATAGATATCTCTTTTATCATGTTCTAGGGGGAACTTTCTTTCTTTTTTTTTTTTTGTTGCAGAACCATATGTGTCCAGTTCTGTTCATCCACCCATAGGTGCTAACTATGTTCACATTAAGTAAAAACTAAATAACTAGGCTAGCAGGCCACTGAGAGACCATAAAATCTATTATGAAATGATGCTAACATTAATTTTAATGTGCTGATGTGGCTAAGATATGCTAACAGGCCTGTGATTGTAGTTGATTAATTAGTGGTTAACCTTATGGCATAATCCTCTGCAGCTGAGCTAGCTGCCAATCAAAGCCCACACGACAGATGCAGAATACACTCACTTATCACTCAAATTTACTTTTACTATTTTCCTTATTATGAATAACTGTAAGTATTATTCATTTATCATTCATTCATTTTTCAAACTGTTTTATCCTCCGGAGAGTCACAGGGGTCTGGTGCTTATCTCAGCTACCATCAGGCAAAGGTTCACCCTGGATGTATTAGTAGTTCATCACAGGTCTGACAGATACACAACTATTCACTCACATAAGCTGGAGTATTCAAATGAAACTCTGTACATAAAGGCCTCGGTATCCTGGTGTTGTGTTCAAACCCCAGACCTTCTGTGAGGTGATGGTGCTAACCACTGCACCACTGCACTGCCTAGCTATAACTAGGAACAAAATATTGAACAGGTGTGCTGCCTCAAAAAAGTCCTGGTTCCTATAGACCAGGGTTGGGCAATCCTGGTCCTCGAGGGCCGGTGTCCTGCATGTTTTAGATGTTTCCCTCTTCCATCACACCTGGTTCAATT
>JAPQRQ010036593.1:0-11401 GCA_037367365.1 Apogon talboti | reverse complement strand
GACAGTCGGAGCCAGGATTCGAACCGCCAACCCTTTGGTCATTGGACGACCCGCTCTACCAACTGAGCCACAGCCGCACAGTGGGTTCTAAATTGTTACCAAATTGGTGGAGTATTAATAACAACCAGGTTAATGGTGTAGAGTTGGGTAGATAAATGGAGACTGGAGGTAACCAGGGTGGAGAGGGAAGTCAAGATGTAGATGCAGATGAGCCAGCGTATGACTTTCTGGATATTGGTTTCCCAGTGATAATGACGCAAATTTGGCAAACCCAATCTGCCCTGGGATCGATGTTGTTGTAGAAGCCTCTTTTGTATTCTAGGGGCTTTGCCCCTAAATGAATGAATATATGTGTATATATATATATATATATATGTACACACACATATATATATATATATATATATATATATATACTGTATCAAAATTAACGCGTTTGACGCGGATTAATCCTTTATCATGATTAATCAGAAATTTCAATGCAAGTAACCCATCGGATTCTGAATGTCTGTGGCAACACATTTTGGCCAGTTTGTCCAAGTAGATTTACTGTCACACATGCACAAATGAGCAGTTGATCTAGTAGTGACAGGCAGCAGAACCAACTGAATGAATGAATGATGATACAGTCTTATCAACAGCCTGAAAAACAGGGGGGTAAGATGTTCATTTTAATACAGTCGATGTTTCTGGCCAGTGAACGATTAATGGATCTCCAGCTGTGTAAATCATTTTGTGGCTTATTAGTGCGGCATATGAAGTTTTCTTTGTATAGCTTAGAGAAGGTTTGTGTAATATTGATTCCCAAATATCTGAAGCCAGATTCAGATGGATGGAATGGCAGGTCACTTTGTGGGATTGCAAGGGCTAGGTTGTTCACTGGAAAGCACTTGCTTTTTGTAAGGTTGATCTTATAACCCGAAAAGATACCAAATATACGCAACACCTGAACTATGTGGGGAATGCACTGCACATATAACAATAAGTTGTCGGCATATTGAGCTAAGGTATGTTCCTTCCCCCATCTAGAAATTCCATTTATCACTGGAGAAGATTTTAACGTGATAGACAGACTCAATGGCGAACGCAAACAAAAGTGGACTTAGTGGGCACCCCTGGTGTGTCCCCTCTTGATAATGAAAAACTTCCACTGATGCCTTGGGTGATGTATATGGACTCGTTGCATGTTATTGTTTATGTCCGGTAATCCCGCACATGTGCAGTACGATGGAGGGCAAAAGCACCGCTCCAGCTAATAACAAAACATAGCAAAACAACCACTGCCACTGTCGTTTTAGAAATATCTGCTCAAAAAGGAAAATGAAAGACATACATACTGTATGACTAGTTTAGATCACCTTTGTGCTGATGATCGCAAAAGGTACAAAGCAAGGCTAACAGATTTAGCGAAAAGCTTCCAGACCCATTTCAAATAGCTGACGAACTGTGGGTTGACAGTCTGCAGAATAGAGGACTGCAACCCGAACCGAGTCCAACAGGACCCGATGGGTCGGGCCGGGTTCAGACAAAAATTTAGGAGTGCTGTTCAGGTTCAGTCACGTCATCTTTATGTGTGTGTTGCACAAGTTATTTAATAATGTTCACATACTACAAATGTGTAAACGAGTGAATTTAATGACAATCTATATATGGGAACAACTGGATTTAACTGATTGGGTTCGGGCTGGGTTCGGACACAGTTGTGTCGGGCTCTGACAGAAATATGTGGCTCGTGCAGGGCTCTACATCGTTCTGGTAGGTAATGTATATGTATACCAAATGACAGAAGTATAAACCGGAGGGAGAGGTTATTTTACCTACCAGAACAACCACCGTCATTGGTTATTGGACGTACACGTACCAGACCACTACTGTCATTACTCATTCATGTCATTCGTTTTAGGGTATCCCAGTGAAATGTAACATTGCTGTCTTTCTTTGGTCTGTTAGTCCATCCTACAGGGCTACAAGTGTTAAACATATTGATAGATTTTTCAATTGTTAATATGTCAGAGCTGTATTTAAATTTAGCGTGGTCTTTTGACAACTTCAAGGCTAAAACCAATGTAGGATGCTGGAGGAGCAGAGTCTTTTTGCCCTTCAGTCGGAGGCAGAGCAAAAAATCACGTGTGTGACGTCACGTGGCAATGTGTCCATAGAACGTGAATCCAAAACCAAAGGCTCGCAAACATTCAAATAAGTATGCCCACTCCACTCTGTCAAATGCCTTCTCTGCATGCAGGGAGATGACCACTTCTGGTACTTTTTTTTTTTTTTTAATTGATGCTCTAGCAGTCTACCAGCCTTTTTGCCATGCTCATAGACAAAGCTTCGCGATTTCAATAATAAACGTTGTGTTTTTTCGGACGATAATAATTCATATTTTGCCTGAAGATCCATCTTATTTTTGTAAAGTTCGAGGTAGAGTATTGGCGGTCTATGTCAAGTATTGAACTGAGAAGCTGTTTTGTTCTTGCCTCCTAGCTTTATTTAACCTAGATGTATATGAGATGATTGTGGTGTCTTATTTTTATCTTCTATTCCTCTGTGCTGCATACATGTGTTATTTTAAAATGGCTATTGTAAAGGCCACTGTGTCACCTGAAGAAAGTGTCAGAGCAACTGGTGAAAGTAGTCCCCCAAGAATGTCACCAGTAACAGCAGAAGAGTATTAAAAAAAAAAAAACAACAACAACTAGCCAATTGATAGACTCCATTAGAAAAACAGTCAAGACCAAAATACTATGTATGAGCTAATTGGAACTTTAAGCAATCTAGGAAGTAATTATCATATTCTTTGAGGCAGTTCTACTCATGGTAACTGACCATTGGAGATTACCCAATCCCGATGGACACTGCTAGATATGGCTTTATCTGGATGCAAGCCAGAGGAAGGTAACTTTTTATGTGATTAAAATAATGTTCAGAATGTGGTAAAAAAGGAAAAAGGGGCAGCTATTTATGCCCCATATATGCGTACATCTTACAGCATAAAAGGTGATGTCTTGAGTGTAACAACTCAGTTGTTCTACAGAACTGCTCAGACTTGTACGCTGTGTCTGAAGAATAAAGCTCCCTAGACTCAACTTTACTGAACTCCAAGTGTTACATTGACTCTGAATTCCTCAGCTGAAGATTTGAACACTTAGAAAGTCATCAGCAAACAGATTTAGAGACTGAAGTACAAGGTGTTGAGGCTCAGGTAGGACTAGGCTTAGTCTCCAGCTGGCCCCAAACTGGGCCTTGAAGTCCAGCCTGAAAATCCACATCATAATATCCCCCCTTATTACCACTTTAAGGGTCTGCCAGAGCAGGGAGGGAGGGAGGGAGAGATATTATCCTTCTTTTCTAAGTCATCAATAGTTGTTGAGATCATATGGCAGAATTCCTTGTCTGTTAGTAGCATAGTATGAAGTCTCCATGGGGCCCAGTCAGAGAAGTTAAGTGGGAGGGCAAGGTCTAATATTACTGGGGCATGGTCAGATTCAATTATGGTGGAATATTCTATGTTTTTTACAGAGAGAAGTAATGCGCTGTTATAGTGCTCTAAAACATATTGTGTTCATAATTTCACATTTCTTGCTGGCTGGATATCATAGTGCCGAGTTAAAAAATAATTTATTTTAAATAAGATGGCAATATAATTCCGAAGCCAAATGTTCTTGTACTGAACCGAGCCCCTTTCTTTTTGTTAATAACTGATAAGTATAAGCCACTCAAGTATAAGAACTGTATCACTCACTGACCTGTGTGGTCCAAGAGCCAAAAGAAACCCCTGTGCAGTTTCTAATTCGCACTATGGACCTCCGACAGAAAGTTTTTTTTGCATCTGAGAGAGCAAAGGTAGGACTGAAGTATAACCCTGAGCCCGTACAGACCCAGTTCTTGCAGACATTGTTGCCAGGACTGCAAGATGATGCTGTACATGCAGATATCAAGCCTTACCTCCAAGATCATCTGTACAGGATGAAGTATTACTTGAGAAAGTGAGTACTGCTTACAATGTAGAACTGGAAAGGAGAAATAAACTTTCATTTGTTGCTAAACATAAAGGAGTGAAAGTGGCCATGGTTCAAGAAGACGAGAGCAGTGAAGCTGAGCAGGTTAATGGTCTAAAGAAAAACAAGAACCATACAGCTAAGCCAAACACTATACTTGAAAAGCTTGATGCTGGTAATAAAGTAATCTGTGAAGCACTCCGGAACCTCACCACACATGTTGCCAGCCTCAGCCAAGTAAGCCTAAAAAGAAAAGAGACAAACCAGCAAAAACTAAACAGAACAACCCTGATACTGTTAAACGAAGCCCAAGAAAGTGTCTTGAAGGTGAAAAATCAAACCCAGAGGGAAGATGTACACACTGTTACAAATGTGGCAGCAGTGAACATTGGGCTATGGGTTGTCGGAAAATAAAAACTATCAGTGCCAGCACATGCAAAATGGAAGTAGCTGATGACAAGTTGAACCATGTTGCTATCTTAACTAGTCAGGCTCCACTGTCAAGGAAACAGAAAAGGACAGCAAAGTTAGTGGGATGCAAAAGCCTTGTCCAGTGTAACCTGGGAGGGGTCCTGACTACAGTGTTGTGGGATACAGGATCCCAAGTGTCTATTGTTGATATGAACTGGAAAAAGACACACCTACCAGATGCTGAGATTCAACCAGTAAATGAACTCCTTGATGTATTGGACCTGTCTGTTGTAAATAGGACAGAGATCCTGTATGAAGGTTGGATAGGAGTGGAATTCAGTCTACCAGAAAACAAGGACAGTGAGCTGTTCGTGCCCCTATTGGTAACCACAGACCCACTCACAAAACCAATAGTAGGTTTCAATGTTATTGAAGAGCTAGCACAGACCAGCATGTCCCCTGACAGAGCAATAGCAAGCAAGTTTGTGCACAGTCTTGGATCAGCCCTTGATGTTGGACACAAGAAGGCAAGAGCAGTATATTCAGTCCTGAAAAAGCAGCAGAGCAATTCAGGGTGTCAGATGGCAAGACTGGATAGGAGGGATGTCATCATTGCAAAGCACAAAATGATAAAGGTAGTCTGTGGGAAACTCAACAAGAGCATATTAAAGGAACAGTATGCAATACTGGAACCAAACGAAAACACACCATGGCCTGCTGGACTGGATGTAAAGCCGCAGTTAGTGCAGTTACCTAAAGAAGATAAAGTCACCATTTTGGCTGTGGTTGAAAACAACACAGATAATGACATAAGACTTCAAAACAGAACGGTACTGGGTTGGTTATATGCTGTAGAAGCTGTAGAACCTATAAAGGATGTTGAGAAACAAACCACATCCGAGTCACAAGATGGAAACAGAAATTCTAGTGGAATGGACCAAGCAAAACCATGTCAAGAGACAACAGGGGAAAGGTGCAATGAAGGTAAACCTGAAAAGCAACTGTGGGACCCACCTGTTGATCTCTCCCACCTAACAACAGAGCAACAGCACAAAGTGAGACAGATGCTGAGGGAAGAAAGAAAGAGAGGTTTTTGCAAGACATGATTGGGGCACTGGGCGTATTCCCGATCTGCTGATGAAAATATGTCTTAAGGATGATATTCCAGTAACAAAGACATATAATGCCATTCCCCGTCATCTGTATGACGAAGTGAAAAAACACATACAAGACTTAGTCAACAGCGGATGGATCCAGAAATCCAGAAATCAACCTCTTCTTACTCAATAGTAATTGTGAGGAAAAAGGACTCCTATCAGACTCTGTGTAGACTATCGACACCTTAATGAAAAGACACACCCTGACCGACACTCCATCCAAAGAATCCAAGAAATTTTGGACAACCTAGGGGGAAACTCATGCTTCACAGTGCTCGATCAAGGTAAAGCATATCATCAGTCAGTGAAGAGAGCAGCACATGCACCACCTTCATCACACCCTGGAGGTTATATGAGTGGCTGAGAATAATCCCCTTTGGACTTAAAAATGCTCCAGCTGCTTTCCAACACTACATAGAGGGTTGTCTTGGAGACCTGAGAGACGAGGCATGTGTGCTGTACCTTGATGATGTATTGGTGGTTAGTAAGGATTTTTTTGACCATCATGTTGAGAATGAGAGAAAGGTTCTACAGAGACAAAAGAGGTGTGGAATACAACTCAGACCAAAGAAATGTGATTTCTTTAAAAGAAGTTTGCTACGTGGGATGTGTCATTTCAGAGGAGGGGAGAGGCTGTTCAAGGTCTGAAAAAATGAAGCCCAAAAACTGTCAGAGAGGTGAGATCCCAGGTTAGCTTCTTGGGTTACTACAGGTCATTCATTGCTGATTTCTCAAGAATCGCTGAGCCTCTTTATGAGCTGCTGTGCCACCCAAAGACTGAGAAGAAACAGACAAAGAAGGGTCAAGGCTGTCGTTCTCCCCAGCTGCCTCTATCTCAGCCTGTGGAATGGACAGCACAACATCAGCAAGCATTAGACAGACTGGTGGACACACTATCAGATCCTCCAATAATGGCATATCCTGATCTCAAGAAACCATTTGTGCTACATGTTAATGCGTAGGTCAGCAGCAGGGAGGAGCACTGAGAGTAATAGGATACGGATCACGGACAGGGAAGAACTACAAACTCCATTCAGGGAAGCTGGAATTCTTAACTCTCAAGTGGGCTGTCACTGAGTGATTCCGTGATTACCTTTTCCATGTCCCTCACTTTACAGTATACAGCGATAATAACCCCTGACATATGTAATGAAGACAGCAAAACCAAACACTGTGGGACATCACTAGCTGTCAGAGTTAGCAGATTTCCGCTTCACTCTGAAATACAGACCAGGAACTGTCAACCGTGATGCAGACTTCCTATCCATTTATCTACCAGCAGAAATGGACAAAATAATAAAAGAATGCATGGAGCAGTGTAAACCAGATGACATTGTAGCAGTTGGAAAAGGACTGCAAGCGCAGAACAAAGGTAACACAGACTGAATTTCAGCCATCACATGTAATGTAGATGTGCTACCTGAACTAACCACTATGTAAGAAACTACAGTGAAACCAATATCAGTAGAGGACATTCAGACAAGCCAAAGAGAAGATGAGGTAGTAAGTAGAGTAATCACTCTAAAACAACAAAATGAACGCATAAGATACAGAGCTAAAATCAAACAGTCAGTGGAGGTGAAATGCCTCCTGAGAGAGTGGCCTCATCTTTAGTTGGGTTAGAATGGAATCCTGTGGTGAAAGACAACCTCTCGCACTCAACTGCTGGTTCCTGAAAAGTTCAAGTCACTGATTTATCAACAGCTACATGACAAGATGGGTCATTTAGGAGCTGAGAGGATGGTATCCTTAGCCAGAGAGAGACTGTTTTGGCCAAAAATGAGAGAGGAAATAGAACATTATATGATAAGAGGGTGTTGTTACTAGAAACAGAAGAAACCAAACAGAAAGACGAGAACACCTATCCAGACCATAACAACATCAGCACCTTTTGAAATTATCTCCATTGATTATCTGTATCTAGAGAGAAGCAAAGGTGGTGTGGAATACATTCTCGTAACAGTAGACATTTTACAAAGTTTGCACAGGCTTATGCAACATCAAATAAGTCTGGTCAAACAGCTGCACGCAAGTTTGTTGATGACTTCATCTTGAGTTTCAGCTTCCCTACCAAAATTCACCATGACCAGGGAAGAGAATTTGAAAATGAGTTGTTTAAGAAGGTGCAAAGCTACAGCGGGATACAGCATTCATGGACAACTCCATACCACCCCCAGTCCAACCCAGTAGAGCGATTTAACAGAACGTTGTTAGGTATGCTCTGGACACTGGAAGATACACAAAAACCTAACTGGAAAGACTATTTAAACAAAGTGGTACATGCATATAACTCCACTGTCCATTAATCCACAGGGTTTTCCCCTTTTTTTCCTGTTTTTTGGGAGAGAGCCTACCTTGCCCATTGATCTGATGTTTCCCAGAGAAAGTGCAAGTCCACAGTCTCATACTGGATATGCAGAAAAATCGCAAGAGTCCATGTAGGAAGCATATAACATAGCACGGGAAAACACGAGAAAAGCTGGTGAAAGAGGACAAAAACACTACAACCAGAGAGCATGGAGTTCTGTTCTTGAACCTGGAGACCATGTACTGATTCAGAACCTGTCAGAGAGAGGAGGACCAGGCAAGATACGTGCTTACTGGGAAGACAAAGTACATGTGGTCAAAGAAAGAAGAAGAGCAAACAGTCCGATGTATGTGGAAAACCTCTGAATGGAGAAGGTAGAGAGAGAACCCTACACAGAAATCTTCTGTTACCGTGTCCTTACTTGGTTGATAGACAGAGCACCAAACACCTTAAAGAAAGAAATAAAGACCATAAGAAAGAAAAGAACAACACACAAAAACCAAAAGTGAAGGCTCAGTTATCACATGAAGACTCTGAAAGTTCAAGTGAGGAAGAATATGTTGTGTGTGTGCCTGGAAGGAGTCAAACTACTCACCTTAACCCACATGCTGCAGTCTTCAAACCCACGGCAATGAGTGGAAAACCAGGCTGAAAGATTCATTCAGATTGAGAGGAGACAGCCAAAAAATGGGGATGATGCTACTCAGAGCAGAGGTCAAATGGAGGAGACAAGATGTCAGGAACGGGAGATGAGGCAAGACTCAGATTCTGAAGGAATCGCAGAACCAGGACCACAGGTGTATGAAGAGGATGCAGCGTCTTCAGAGGACGACCATGAACCTGAAAGAACCCAATGTTCTAGAAGGACACACCGACCAAGATGTATCCTTATATATAATGAGCTGGGGAAGCCTAGTATTACATTGTTGGGGAAATAGAGACTGCAAAATAAATAGCTGTTTGAGTTTGGTTAGCAACACAGCTAATGTTAATTTGAATTGTTATAGTTTTTTGGAATAATATTTGGAAGTATTGATATTTGAGTAGTACAGTTACAGAAATTCATTAGTCATTATTCAGAAATGTATTTCTTGAAGACTAAAAAAAAAAAATAGAGACTACACATAAGAAGATGAATGTGTTTATCTGCAGGAATTGTGTTACAGTGTAGCAGGGTGACACAAAAGGAGGAAAAAAAGGTATTCTCTAAGTAATAGGTCTACACGTTAAAGCATGTATAACGTTAATGTACATCAGGGGTTCTCAACCTTTTTGACCTCGGGGCCCAATTTTCCAATTACAAAGTGGCCCGGGGCCCATTTAAATACACTTTAATTTCAATTGATCCGAGTCTTGGTTTGATATACTGTATATTCAATAACTAAATCAAGTCCACTTACAGTTTAACAAGCTAAAACCTTGTAAAATAAATGATATGATACATTGTGATCATCTCAAAGACATTTCTTTTTATTGTGTATGTAAACCTGCACATACAACAACACTGAACAGGCGAGCAATTATAACAAATTAAGTTGCTACAAGAACAAATATAAAGGTTCAAGTTGATATTATTTACCAAAAAAATCAGAAATCCCAAAATATTTTGATTTAGATATTCAAAAAACTGAAGAAAAATTCAAGAACCAATTCCTCTGCTATGGTGAACGCCTTCTTACTTTGCGCCACACATCTGGCTACGAGGTAGCTGGCTTTTAAAGCACTTTTAGAGTCGCCAGTCAGTGATACGATTGATCTTTTCTGCATCTGTAGCCCATTTTCTTTTCTTTTGAAAAAATCCACCGGCTTTCCAACAAGGTTTGGATGTTTGGTTTCCAGATGCCGCCTTAATTTTGAAGGCTTCAGCGCTTCGTTGGTTAGCGTTATCCCACACTCAACACACTGGGCTCTCGACTCTGCCTCACTACCTCCGTTCACAAAGCCAAACTTAATAAAGTCAGGGTTGTACTTGTGGATAAATTTCGCCTTTGAGGAGGGGGTGGCATCACTCTCATCTTCACTTTATCGTTTTAAAAACTTTTCCATCACTTCAGCCACTTCACCTGTCTTCCTCTGCTGCTGCTTATTGGAGCGTGTTCAAAAACTGAATGACGCCTCACTGCCACCAAGTGGTGGGAAGCTGCATTGCGGTCCCGCGGCCCTCGAGACCCACAGGTGCGGAACTGAAAGTTTTTCGCGTCCCAGTAGTTGGCACCCGCAGCCCATCCTTGGCCCTATGGTTGAGAATCACTGATGTACATTAAGTATGTTGGAATGGTAGATATCACCATATGTGACTTAATGGACTTGGGAGGCCTACTAATGTACCGACAGATTAAGACAATACAACAAGACCGGAAAAGAGATAGTGACATATCTCTCCTGCAGTCATGTTGTAGTAGTCGTGAGATGTGTAGTTTTTTGATATTCATATGATTTTGTAACTGTATACTAGTCTGTACTCATGTGATAAAGTTCAAAAGTGTTAGACTAATGTTGTTTCTTTGATACTTCACGAAAATGTTTTGTAAATGTGCTTGTACTGAACCGAGCCCCTTTTCTTTTGTTAATAAAAGTTGAAAAACGAAGATGGACACGTTTCTGGAGGTTCATGTTAAGGGAGCAACACTGTCAGTGAAAAAAATAATCAATCCTGCTATACAAGTGGTGGATGTGTGGAAAAAAAGGAGAACACATTACTACGAGGAAAGCGAAAGCGCCATGGATCAATACATCCAATTTGGTTCATGAATACTGACAACATTTTGGCTATTTTAGAGGGGATTTTTTGACCTTGGATTGGAGTGGTCCAGGGAGGGGTTAATTGCACAGTTTAGGTCTCCTTCGAAGACCAGGCAGCGTGAGTTTAGGTCAGGAATAGAAGACAGTACTTTTTCCATGAATTTCTTGTCGTCCCAGTTGGGCGCATATACATTAACCAAAAGGACAGGTTTGTGGGAAAGGGATCCTGAAACCATAATAAAATGGCCATGGGGGCCAGATATAATTTTTGTGGCGTTGAAAAGTGCAATTTCACATTTTAAAAGTTTAAGATGTGCAAATATTCTAGTTCATTTTACAGGTCCGATCAAACTTTTGACATTCCAAGAAATAAATCTTGCATTTGCCCCTGCTGTATTCTGATTATTTTCCTGTGTCCTGTTCATGATCTATGAAATCTGTCAGTAATGTTGGCTCACTCCTAAAACCATATAAAGAGTGCCTCTACTTAAAAATACATAGTAAAATGATGAAAAAAATCAAATAAAATTGCCAAAATAAGTTTTAAATCCAGGGATGCACACGTATACTCATTAGGCCCTTTCGCACTGTAGGAACTGCAGTTCCTATAACATTTTCAGTACCTAGAACCTTTTTTCACGCATTCGGACAGCATAGGAACTTAGAACTATGGACCACAGTTCCTAGAACCATTTTAGCTCCGACTCTCAGGTAGGGTCTTTTGATGGTTCTATAGGAACTCATATGACGTAGGTGTTTGGTGATTGGTCGAACTCAGGCCACGC
>JAPQRQ010036590.1:0-11414 GCA_037367365.1 Apogon talboti | reverse complement strand
AGACTCTCAAGCCAATTTACAGAAACCCAACAGAATCCTCCAGGAGCAAACAGTGGTGAGGAAAAACTTTCTTTTAACAGGCAGAAACCTGGAGCAGACCCTGGCTCCTGGTGGATGGTCGTCTGCCTTGACCAGTTCATGGATGCACAGCAACTGCACTACAACTATTAGGAAGTAGAATAGCTGGTGTTGGTATAATTACCCATAACTAAAACAAATGTACATAACTGTTAACAATACTACTACAAATACAAGAATTATCAGTGGATGTACTACTACTACTATTGTTAGTACCCATAATAGAGACCTCTATCATCTATGTAACTATGTAACAAATACTATCACAGCTATATGGATAAATGCGTGATGACGATGGAGGCAGGAAGGGGGCAGGTCCACAGCAATGGAAAGATGAGGGGTGAAGCTGGAGGTAGGAGGGCAGCCGGATCACAGAGAGGGGAGGAGCAGAGAAGAGCTCAGTGTATCATGATGAGTCTTCCAGTCTGAGCCTATAGCAGCAGAACTAAGAGCAGCCTCAGCCGCCCTAAATATAAGCTTCATCAAAAAGGAAAGTTTAAAGCCTACTCTTAAATAAAGAGAGGGTGTCTGCCTCCCGGACCAAGGTAAGGAGGGTTGTTCCACCATAGAGGGGCTTGATAGCTGAAGGCTCTAGCGCCTGTTCTACTGTAATAACCATGTGGTTAGCATCACTGCAGCACCTGCAAAAAAAATGTCTGGTGCTGGCACTGGTTGGGTTGCAGTCCTCTAGTGGACACCTGTGGCTTTTATATATGCGGCCTATATATGTAATTATTATTATTTTTTTAATTCAGTGGGTGTGGCTTATATTTAGGTGCGCTCAATAGTCCGGAAAGTACGGTAATATGAAGCAATTTTATTTATGGATGCCTTCCTGAATATTCACGGCACAGGTTAACCAGCAATAGAGAAATAGTTTAGAGAAGAAGAAAGAAAATAAAACTGAGAATAAATATGAAGTATATGGACGAATGGACGGATGAGTGGACAGACGGATGTATGGATGGATGGACAGATGAAGAAAATGAGAAGAAATAAACAGCAGTAGTAAATTTAGACCTGATATGCAGCTACAGATTAACTTTATTGTGTGTAAAAAGGTGGTGAGAAGTCAATGTTAAAAATGTCTTATGGGAAAGAATTATGAAAGGACTGATGGTTTTAATCCTCAGAGATGACAAGCTCTGCAGTTTTGGAAAATGCATTTTGATAAATCAAGTAGATTTGAAACAACTGTATGCTCACCTGAAAAAAAATAAGACCACATTTTATTTTGAAAATTATAACTTTTAGTGTAAGTTGCTCGATTCTTGTCCCATACACTGCTACAGTCATGGTCTAGATGACATCGTAGTGTATTTGCGTTGCTGTGCTAAAGGGCTTCTCTTCCTGCGGTGGAAATGGATTGACAAAGTCAATATGAGTTGTAGCTAGGACATTGTAGCGCCCAAGAGCAGAAAAAAACCCCCAAAAACAAACATATTAGACTTCAGCCTGCAAGGTTATTGCAGTCATTTCAGGTCAGGTCTAAGTCAAAAACTACATATTGTGACTTCAGAATCTGACAAATGCCATATTTTCATTCTACGATATGCGTCAGACCTGGATTCTACTTTTGTAACATAACTGGTTATTTACTATATTTCGAAGAAGTTTCTCCTACACTGTCAGTGTGTCTCCAAATTAATCAAACTACCCCATTTCCTTGTTTTTTTATTTCTCCCCCCAAGCCTCAAACACACAATTAGGCACACGATTTTCCAGAAAAAAAATTGCAAATGCATACTTTCTGGCAGTTAGTGATGTTTTTCCCTCTGTCGGAGTCATTTAGTTATTATTCACTCACAGTAAGAGTTCCCCTGAACAGCGGGTGTCAGCATAGTAGCATTAAAATAAATTCAAGAAAAACAATGTACCTCTTTGGTTCAGAATCCTGCACAAAAGAGCGACAAAATGAGAATCTTAAAATGTTATTCCTCACTAGCCTGGAACTGGAGCAGCAAAGGGAATGAAAAGACAGAAGAGATAGCAACAGTGAGGCTTGCCTACTGAAAGGGAAATAGAGACCCTATGAAGAAAAATATGCTGTTTTGCACACCACTCATCCTCCACACTCACTCCATGCATAAATGAATACAGATAGCTTTGTGAAATCAGTACGACTAAGAAGTAGCTTGGCACAAGATGTAGCTGCTAATCAGTCCCCTCAGCCGCTGTCCAGCCCTGAATACAAAACCAGCACACACACAACAGCGCTGTGTCTCCTAAACAACCAGTTTGCCTCATATTCCCTCTCACAATTTACTTTTTGTATCCACTCATCACCCATACAATTCCAGTGGAAATATTTGCTCTGCATGTTATTACAAAATACAGACTCTGGACATTGTTTTGCATGTTGACAATTTTGGCTTGGTAATATATTGTATTGTTATGGCAACCTCAAAGACCGCCGGCAACCAAAAGCATCTGCTGATCTGAAATGTTTCATAACTTATGAGCCACTAATCCTATCAATACATTTTAAAAAATCAGGTAAAATGCAGTTTCTCTGCTTTTCATCGTCATCAGATTTGACTCATTTGGACATTCAGAGGCTCTGTGGTGAACGTGGAAACACCATCATCTTTTTCAACATTGATTCACTAATAAAACCCATGGAGTTTGACTAATTGTTAGCCTCATAGCATAATTGCCTGTCATATTTTTGGCCAAATTGTGATATCTGCTTAAAATGAAACACTAGTGCTAGGAGAGTAAAATTATGCTGATATCATAATTTGGCTAAAAATTTGACTTAGGCAATTATGCTATGAGGCTAACGTAATGACAGTACAATTTTCCAATGCTCAGTTTCAGTATTTTACTGAAAAAGTCACTTTTTCCTCAGTTTTTTCTGTTCTGATAATAACCCTTGAATTTACTTAGAGCTTTTATGAACATCTACATAATCAGTTAATTATACGTAGGAAAATATCTGATTTAATATAATAAGAAATAGTGATGAATCACTCAGGAGAGGTTAAATGTAGAGAAAAATTCATTCATAATTGACCATAATAGTAATATCGTTCTAAGTCTCTAAAGGATAAACAGAATCTCACACATGTTGCAGAAATTTAAGTTGGGTCAGTTTTGGTCTGTGGTGTGCATTAAAAGGATGGTTAAGGTTGTGAAGAATATTTTCTGTGCATTGCAGTGCATTTTCTGATCAATAAATTAAACTACTACTCTCAAACAAGGCTGTTTTAGGTCTGTCCTGTTGGCTTCTAACATGCGTGTATAAATAAATGACCTCATAAATCCATGCAGAAGACGAACTAAGACCTTTTATAACCATTTTTCCATTTCTGATTTATATGTACATTGGAACTGGTGGCCACATATTGAAATTAAACTTGTACGACTACAGTTATGTGCTCAGAGAAACTTCCTATTAAACAGCAGCTTTGTGTCGACAGCATGAAACAACTTGTAAGCTGTCTCTGACATGTCAGCCGTCCTGACGTTTCCATCCTTAATTGGAAACTGGAGAGCTGACACACGGCAGACTGAAAACTTCAGCAGAGCAACACCTTCTTTTTCACTTTCGCCCGAGTCCGTCTTGTCACTTCCCAAATCTGGTCGCTGACAGAGTTGAGCTCGGCTCACCGTGTATGACCTGAGAAAAAAAAGACTGCTGTTAAGACTGCAAATTGAGGAAAAGTCTGCTCTGAGTTGTAGTAACAAACTGCAGCTGGAAGAAAACTTCTACAATCCGAAAGTGATAATGTGCAAAACGAAGAAACCTGAAAAAACCTCTTTGCAAATAAAAACTCACACTCATTGAACCGAGTTCCTTTTTAGAACCAAGGACCAAAACAGCTCAAAGAAAAAGAAATTCTAAAGCACTGTGAACACCTGAGTATAAAAAAGAATATTTAATTTAATTCCAATGACTGAGTGCTTTCTTTTTTGGGTTTCACATTGGCATGACAAGTGAACACAGAATAGATGCAATGTTTCTCACTAATGGTTTATTTTAGGTTCCAAAGGTTCCAATCTGGCCCGCAGGATGAATTTGTGAAATGCAAAACTTCCACTGAAGATATTAACAGTCAAGGGTGTTGCACTTCTTTTGGTTCAGATCCCACATACAGACCAATGATTCCAAGTAAAAGAATAATAGCATAATAACCTACAAATATTAAGAACAATAAATTTTCTTCTTGGTTTAATGTGAAAAAAGAAAAAAAAATATTACACTATGAAAATATTTACATTATTGCATTATTGACTATCCTTTAACAATAAAATGTGAATAACCTCAACAAATATGAACAATCCTGAATGTCTAAAGAAAATTAATTTTTAACAATTTTACCAATATTCTGCCTGTTAAACGTTTTTTGCATTTGTAGATCCACTGTGATTTGTAAGTTGTGTTAATAATAAGCTGAGACATAACATTGTAGAAATTGTGCTTATTTTAGTTCCAAACTCCAAAATTTTACCAAATTATGCCTGTTACCAAATGATCATCTAACATGTGTAATGCACAAGCACAATGTATTTGAAATTGTCATTTTTCATGGGTTATTATGATAGTACTATTATACTAGTCCAACCAAAGACCAAAGTAGGGCTTTATATGGCCCCTAAACTAAAATGATGGATTGCTTGATTGATTGCAAACACTAGATTCAACTGTTACATGAAACATTACTCATAGGTGTTACACTTCCAATCAGCAGAAGAGAAGAAATGAGACTACCAAAGCCCATGACTAAGAGTGTCGAGATTCCAGTTCACTCAGAGGTGCTAATATCCCTACAAAGCTGGTTTTAAGCAGAAAGAAAGGAGTTCTTATGAAAGACCTGGAGCAGCACTGTCTTCAGAAATGTCAAAAAGGGCTGTGTATGTGAGCCTAAAGCAACACTGTAATCAGGTTTGCCATCACTTCTTTTTCCTTCAGTGTTTACATGTTGCATCATCTATGTTTTTCAGCTCATTTCTTTCATCAGCTTCAAACTAACCTCGTTTCCAAACAGGTGCAGTTTTAGTCTCTCATTCTTCCTCTCATGTCATGTCGTCCCAAAAAGCATGCAAACTTTCTAGTAAACAAACACAACGTTCACCGTGCACGTCTTCCTTCTCCCTCTGCTGAGGCGTGATCCTCCTTTGTGCTAGCAGCTTTGGCTCGACAGTAAATCTTTTATGAACCAGCAGTCTGTTTATAAGAGACAGTATTATGCTCATCACATTGTCAGTTGCTTATTAAAAATGCAAAACAAGCTGGATTTAGCGCGGTGATGCTGTTGACACAGGTTGCTGATGTAGGACACTGTTTAATTTGACTCAACCTGATGATGACAAATGTTGGTTCATCTGTTTTGAATAAATGAAACTGGTCTAGACCAAAACTGATCAGTAAAAAATAAGTAGAAATAAAAAATAGTTTTGTCAAATGCTGGATGGATGCACAATGTGTCATCCCTGAATGATCAGTTTAACCCATAAAGACGGAAACATCCACTGGTAACCAAAAAAATCTACTGGTTTAAAATATTAAGTAACTGTTGATCCACTAACCCTATCAACACATGTAAATAATTGCTGTAAAATGCAGTTCGTCACCTTTTCATGGTCATCAGATATGACCCATTTGGATGTTCAGAGGCTATGTAGTGAACGTAGAAACACTGTCATCTTCTACAACATTGACTCACCAGTAAAACCCATGGAGTTTGATAAAGTGGATGGAGACGCTTGTTTTATGTTCATTTTTTGATATCATTGCTTAAAAAGTAACTTTTTTGTCAGTTTTCTCTTTTTTGATACAATTACCTTTGAAGTTACTCTGAACTCTGAGTTTCATGAAAATTCGTACACAAACAATGAAAATTACATGATTGACACTGAAAAATGCAAAATACAGAGGATAATATTATAATAAATGATAAATCACTTAAGAAAGAATCAATAGAGAGAAAATGTCATTTGGGAAACATTGGGTCTTTATGGGCTAGACATCCCTTCTGATCCCACAGCAGTGCAATACATAAAGTTAAAACAGGATGCATGCTGTGAAAATGTTAACGTCAACATCTTAATGACTTGCTTAGTAGCTTGAAAGTTTCCAGTTAGGATAAGTCCCCCTGGTAACTTTGAGTTTATTTTGTTCAACCATGAAAGTGCAGAAAAATAAACAGCACCCTAACAGAATACTTAATTAAAACATAAATCCAGTCTTGAACCCAAAGGTATAGAAGTTCATAGCTGTAAGGAGTTATGGTAATTTACATACTTTAAAGCCTTGAACAAACAGGATTTAGTCAGTGAAGTTACATTTTCAGAAGACATCAAACATAAATTTGTACATTTTCAAAGCTTGAGACATGATTTCACCTCCAACATCTTCAGAATCTGTGTATTTTCCTAGTTTTGTACATATTTGTCAAATGTATGGTCATTTGTGCAGCCTGTCATGCTAGTGTCTTTGATTGAATGTAGATTGAGGTGATTTCCATGACTCCAACCAGTCAATACAACTTTGATACCACCATCTTTTGATCACTTCTTATGCATTCACTCGCTGATGCACATAAAAGGAGACTACTTGTTAAAATATGTAACTGTATCTTCAAAGTTGCTAGTTTTCAATAATAGAATGGTGTAGTGTCTTTGAAGAACTGAGTTTTATAAGTACCTCTACATCAGTGTGTTCCAGAGCTGGTTTTGCTTCTTGCAGGAGCTACTTACAGTGCAGTGGTCAAGTACATGTCTAATAATACATCTGTTTGTATTGTTTGTGATGAGCTCATGTCAAAGGTCAGAGGTCAAAGTGTCTGAATGAACAATTTCTGTGTGTAATACACTTTATTTCAGAGCTTTGAATGCATGGATTCTGCTATAAACATGCATTATTTTCCTAGTCATTACAAGATAAGATGACAGCAGAATACAATAACTGACATGTAGTGCAGATCACGTGTTTTATTTTGCATCTTTTGCATCATTCCGTAGCTGCTACCTGCTTTGGACATGTGTGTTGACATTTATTTACAGACTTTCATGAAAATAATCTGTCAATGCTAATTATGTCAAAATGCTAAACTATCGACCGGCCAATTAATCTATTTGTACTTACATTCCTGTTCGTAGCAGATCATATTTCACTATTAAACTCAATAGGGATTACTCCTGTCGTCACTGTGACATGTAAAAGCACCATAAACTTCCCATCAACATGTATCTGCATCTCACATTGTACCCTACCTGTCCACACACAACTCAGATGGATGGATTTATAGCAACCAATCACAGTGCATGTTTGATTGAACAGTAAATTAAATGTATTGTTATTTATGTTTCTTCTTCACCCATTTCATGCTGAGGGCAAAGTGGAAATAGTCTCCCACTGGAACTGTAATTCACATAATTTATTCATATTCGTCTTTGTTTACCAGTTTTCCTACTTTATGTTGTGGAAAATAAAAGGTCAGGGAAAATGTGTCTCTTTATCCTTTTCACCAAGCAAAACATCAATCAGATACTCTACTTACAGCTCTACAGAAGGAATACATGCATTCAGAGTGACTCTACATAGTTTGCATAGTATTGTGTGAATGCCACTTTCATTCACACTCTTACAAATACATTGTATAAAGTGATAAATGCAATAAAATACATTATACATGACATATAAGGGAATGTATTCTGTAATCTTAATTTATCATATGATCTTTTGTCATATTATTATCATTTTCAGTGTAATTAAAGTATTTTACAGAGAACTTTGCACTATGGGTTTATGGCATTACTGTCCCTAACACTGGTCATTAGACAAGTGAATTTATTTAAGTTCATTTATAATGTAACTTATACTGTGTAAGTGTTTAGCTTTAGTCTGCCTTAATTTACAGAGTTTGTCTAACATGCTGTTCTTAGCCTAATTGTAATTTTAGTTTTTTTACATTAAAACAAAGTGAAAATTTGCAGTTGTCATTAGTAGTAGGTTATGATGACAGTATATTACAATCTGATCCACTTTATATCATACTGGTCTGTATGTTGAACCTGAACTAAAATGATTGTTAATATCTTCAGTGTAATTTTTGAATTTCACAAATTCTACCTACGGGCTGATTTGGACCCTTTGGCCAACCGGTTTTGGCCCACGGGCTGCATGTTTGACACCTGTGCTTTATAGTGATGTTATTGTATAAAAATGTGTTTCATTCATTATAAAACTCCAGCAGGAAAAATGAAGTCTCTGTACTGCCACCGCATGTCCAGAAATATATGGACTTGTGTTTAATTCATCTAGATATTGTTTTATGCTGTAATATTTTCAAAATGATGTGAAAATGAACACAATGAAAAACAGCCCTAAACTGAAATGTTACAATGTGGTCATGGGTGTCCACATGCAGTGTGTAAATCAGTGTAGCTTCTGGGACTGGGCTGGTATTGTTTTGCAATGATTAAGCGGCTCATAAAGAGGGGGTGGGGGTTGGGGGGGATTGGACGAGATGACACACTTTCAGTCAATCACACTGTTATTAGCTGCTCTGTAAACACAAACTGATTCCAGAGAGAGGCTGCCGATGGAGACCCATAAGGACGACGAGGAGAATCATTCACACTTAAGTGCATTTGGGTGTTCTCATGTGTGTCTGCAGTCATTTAGTGTAAGAGTAAGCATTAATGCGTGTTTGTGTGTGCTGTGTGGCCTCAATCTGCACCCCCTCATCAGCCATCAGTCTCATGAACACATGTTCAGTTTTCATTGGAGCAACGCATCAACCACCTGGAGGGGGAAATGCCTGGGTGGCATTTTGACATGCTGTTTGCAGCTGACAGGTTCAGGATAATCACTTCAAGACTCCCATGAAATTTCCTAATAAGCCATTCGACGAATGTCAATCCAGCATTACCTGGGCGAAGTGTGACTATGAATTTTCCAGATTTTCATTATGTTGTTTTTTTTTTTGTCTGCTCATTTCACTCACTGAGTTGACAGCTGTTGTTCTTAATTTCCTCCCTGGCTATTTCTCAAGGATCCATCTGGTCCTGATGAGAGTGAAGGGCTGATGTAGGAACGCCCGCTCAGCCAGTCGGATATACACACAATTCATACCTCGACATTAATTGTGTCTATTTTTCTATGGATATGTACACATTGTCTACCCATACATACATTGTCTACATATAGTTATGGACAATAGACAATTAAAACTGATGCATATCAACATAAAAACATTCAGCATACAAAACAAGCACGACAAAACACACATTTAATGCACTAATACATCACATATGCTTGCTGTTTTGCAGTTGTTGGACAGATTAAAATATTAGTGGCCAAAATGTCCGTTGGGAAATAAAGCAAATAAATAAATAAATAAATCCACTAATGGCTTATTAAATAGACTAATGTGTTGTGACCTATAAAAATGTTGCCAAATCATCTTAATTATACACTTCTAGGTCTACAGGAGCTCCCAAAAGAGACTTTTGACTTTCTGAGTGGTTGCATTAGAGGTAATTTCATGAAATGTGTTATACAGCGGACACTCTGTGATTGCAGAACTGTGCTGCTTGGAAAGTTCCACTGAACCTTGAAAATGTCCTACAGGATTAATAAAGTTCTGCCTCTTATTACAGTTTAACACATGAAGTATAATACATGTTATGAGACAGTTTTCATATCGGTGGATATCAATAGTGGAGTACAGTGGTACTAGAGTTTAAAGGTCAATTTCTGGACCTGAATGAATCCAAATGATTATTTGTGCTTTCATCAGGATATTTCATAAATTTGGACAAACAAGAATGAAAACAATTAAAAATGCTAGAATATTTGTTTAACATGAATAAATGCATGAGTATGAGGACGATTTTTATTGGTAAATATAAACAAAATAAATCAAAAGACAAAACAAAATGATGCAAAATTAATTGATAAGTTGATTAGTCAAAACTCTAAGCATAGTCACATACCTTTTTTGAAGCATTAACCGATTTTTATTTGGGGTGGGGGTAGAAGATTTATGTTTTTTAGACTTACTTAAGACAGATACTTAAGATAATGTGTTTTAACTGTTTTAGAAAATGAAATGATCATTCTTATTCTTCTTCTTCTTCTTCTTCGTCTTCTTCTTCTTATTATTATTATTATTGACTTAATTATTTGACTTCCAAATTATTATTTATTTTATTATTATTATTATTATTTCTTTATTACCCAGCTTAGCATGTAATGTAATATCTTATTGCTGCTGTCCTACATTGTTTTTTAGCATCACTGGGCAGAAATTCCATAAATACCTCTCAGCACATCAAGACCTCTACTCATCCCTGTGTTTTCAGGCTGTAGAAAATCTACTCTGTGACACCCAGATTTAGACCAATCACAGGTGTTCTCAGCCAGGTTGGGCGGTTAAATGTATGCTTGAGAGCTGAAATCAGATGTGACCCGACAACATTCTCCATGTTTGGATATGGAAGCTTGGAAATGTGGCATGAAACAACATCAGTTCATCTGTATTTATATTGAGTCTTTTGATTCGGAAGCTGCAAAAGCATTTTTTTCCTGATGTTTCTTTTTCATAAATGTTACACTTTACAATTACTGTTTTTCTGGTACAGAATGTACTTGCTTTGCCTTCAGTTGCTGTAGACGTTGATATTGTGTCAGTTTTGTTATATCTTCAGTTTTTTCTCACATTCTGTGCAATTAACATCTACAAACCATAGCAGCAGCTACAGCTGACAAAATGCCACTTGGCACCATCAGTTCACTAAAAGCCCTGTCACACCTTAATGATTTAGCCACCGTACGCAGATGTATTTTAGATTTGGCAAATACCCTGGCGCACATTAAATAAGTTATGGGTAAGTTTTGTATAAGTTAAGACCACACTGAAGTACACTGATAGGTTGAAGTACGGCGAGGTTGTCGAGAAATTTTGTTCATACACAAATTTTTTTCGATGTATGCCAGCCTATGTCTCATACAGGGGCCATAAATTGTAGGTAAGTTTTGCAATCGCGACACACGTTCACACACGTTACTTGTAAGTCAAAATACGTCGAGATAATGTCTAGAGTATCAAAAACCTATTTCTAACCTATGAGCAATGTGCCTTGAACCTATGTGTAATTTATATCGAACTTATCTCTAACACATATTGTAGACATATTTGATATGTACTGGACGAGCTCTTTTCACCTCTTTCAGACACACGGTAAACCCTGTCAGCACCTCCCCTGTGGACAGCGACCGGACTTTGCTGTGCAGCAGGAGATAATACCTGTAATACCTAATATCACCATAATCTTTACATTTAGAATTATTATAGAATATTAGAATTATTATCAAATTATATATA
>JAPQRQ010036589.1:0-11418 GCA_037367365.1 Apogon talboti | reverse complement strand
ATTTACTTCAAACTTGGCGCATATATAGAGGCAATTGATATACTAACATCAGCACATGCATAGCATTGATAACATCATCTGGATCGATGCCAACCTAAGCTACAATACATGCGGGGGGTGGGGTTTGTTGTGCCTGGCACCACTTGTTTGAGGTTTGAAGTCGCTGAAACAGATGAGATTCATTTGAATATCATTTGTTATTTATTTATTATTATTTTGTGTCTAGTCTCCTCCATAAGGTATGTGAAGAACTAGCTGAGTGGTATTTCCAGGATGGCTGCTCTGTCCTGGCAGCATGCTGTCACCTAGCCGTGGACAATATCCAGGTATTTGTACATGTGTGTTGAATTCATTCAATATTACTTATGAAATAGTTTCTGAAAGTGGATGAAATGTGAGTGTTTGTATTTTTGTGTCATGTTTTCAGTTAGCCATGTCTAGTCTGATTCGAGGAAATGAACTGGAGTTAGCTGCATGTGTGGGTATTGTCCTTGGAGAAGCAGCCAATCAGAGCACAGCTTACTGCTTTGAGCTCTTGTCCAGAAAGTACATGAGCACATCTACATGGTAAGTCTGTGCCTGTAGGATTAATGAAACCTCTTATTCTGATGGTGTTAGTCAGGCTTTGTTAGACAGACGGACGGACAGATGGACAGACAGACGGATCGACGGACGGACAGACAGACAGATGGACGGACAGACAGACAGACAGATAGATAGGTCATGGTCAGGACTCACACACTTGTGAGATCCATGCACGATACACGCACTGGTGTGAAATATATATAAAGTAAAGAATTTTAAAAAGTCTGATCCATCACTTTAAATTTAGAACAGTACAACACAAAAACACACATGTCCTTTAAGGGTGTAGACTCTTTATCTTGACTTTGTTTACTTACAGGGAGCTGTCAGCTGAGCTGCTGGGCATGATTCCTGAAAACCACATGTTATTAGCTAAGCTGTGTGCCTTTTACCCAGGAAGTACTGATGAAATCAACCAGTTTCATGAAAGGGTAAGTTGGCGTGAGAAGGCTTTTTGACAACAGTCACTTTTACACAGATCCTGTTAAAAAGGTCAGAATGTGACCCCGCCTTTTTTCCACCATTGACCGATTTCCACAGAGGTGAGACAGGCTGGACGTCTACACAGTTGACCTGTGTTCACAATCAAAGGGGTGGGGATGCAGCGCAGCGTATAGTTGGACGTAGAACTTCCACGTTGTAAATACCCTGATCATAGTGTTGTTGGCTCTAAAACAACAACTCCAGAGTCTGTCACTGTTCACTAATGTTAGCATGGATAGAGTCCTCCACTCACAGGGACAACAGCTGTGGATCTGGGCGTCTCCCCAGGTCCACATCTTTAAGGTTGTGTTGATATATTTGTTTACTGTACACGGCACATGCTCATTTTTAAATGCCCCCTGACGTGGGGTGTCACACACGCAATACATGATCCAAACGACACATCTTGGTTGGAATGAGAGGTGTTCCCATAACACAGCGTTCCAGAATCACGACTCCGCTTTTATCGGGGCTCTGTTACTACCTCCAGAGGAGTTACAGAGGTGGGACTAAATGATCCACCATTTCATTTACACAGACGTCGTTCCAGAATAAAGGTGAAATATTCCAGAACAAAAGTGGTGTGTAAAGGGGCTACTGAATTTTAAACAAAACACGCCTGCTTAAAGCAACAACATGAAACTTTTGCTGGCGGGGTCCCCCTAAAGTCCATAAAGTGTATTGTCTGTAACGGCTGTGGTCAAATCTGTGTCTCGGTAATACTCGGGCATTTGTTGACAAGCCATTGATGCAGACAAACTTCCTGAGGCGAGACAATGAATGTGTGTTCAACCATGTGTTCAGGCCAGGTACAGTAGCCTTACAGCATTTTATACAAACATTATTGTTTTATTTTTAACAATATCAGAAACGAAAAAAACAACAAATGAACAGATCTATAGAACAGCCTAGAACTGACTGGTCACTGTGGGAACGGATAATGCAGAAACGGAAGGCTATGGTTTCGGTAACACCACCTGAAGTAGTACGCTGAAATGCAGAAGATTTTGTAGGAGAATGGACACTTCCTGGTCCAACAGTACCAGCACCAGGTCTCCATGGGTGGGCGGGGCATCCCTCCTCCTCTTTCAGCTCACTCCAGCCATTGAAAGGCCATCATTCACCCTAGTCCCGCATCTTATGTGATCATTCTTACCCTTTCTTTTCTTGGTCTCTTTGACAGCACCCTTACCCTCTATGCTTTTCCTGCTGCTTCAGCTATGACCTTTGGCCTATTTGGAACTTTCCTTCACTCCTAACTTCTTTTACCTGCCTCGTCTTCTGAAGGGAGAGGGGGGATGGAACGTATGCCGTAAAGCAGTCCAGTGTTGTAGTTCTTATGTGTAGGGGTTCCAACCCCAGACCAGAAGTGTCATAGTGGCAGTGCAGGCGATACAGACGCTGTGGAGCGATGACCAAAGTAGAATTGAACCTATTGTGAGTTGTTGTAAAACCAGAAAGACCTTAAATAGAGTTTGAAGGATGACAAACTCCATAGTGTTGCTGTAATGTTTGTCATAATTGCTGTGACTATAATTCTGTGTTGTTTTCCATGTAGTGCGGTCTCCCTGCATTAGAGCAGTGTAAAGTCTTGGCAGAGGAAGCTCTAAGTGAAGGAGATCTGCTTTCAGCAGTTAAATTCCACCTACTGAGTTCTGAACCTGAGAATGCTCTTCGGGTTGGAATCAATCATGTTAAAGGTACTGGAAATGTACATGTGCTCCTCTGATGACAACATTAAACTACTGGGCCTTTTTAAGATCTTATTTTAGGTGTATTATTATCTATATGATCATTATCTTCATTTGCTTGAAAAATTAATCTGCCATTCATGTAAATCTCAAAAGGATTCATTAAACATAGAATTTTGTCCTCCTCACCAGAACAGCTGACTGGATCTGAATGGACAATAGACAGCGTTCATCCCATTCTGGACCTGCTCAGTTACATCAGAACTGACTGTCTCATCTCAGCAAAAATGATGGAGTAAAACTATTCATTGCTTTATTAGTAATGTTATGACTTCCTCATATTGTCTTCTTACTTCTATATATTGTCAGACTTGATAATCATCTAAGTGTGTGTGTGTGTGTGTGTGTGTGTGTGTGTGCGTGCAGGCTCCGCAGTGAGCTGCTGATCCTGTGTGGTTATATTGGAGGTCTCCTGGCCGTTAGACGACAGTACACCAGCATCGTACCAGCACTCTTCGAATATACCAGGTACAATACTCACACAATATTTGGAATTTCCCCTTGCAGGACTAATAAATCTTAAATCTTAAATAAATCTTATCTTATCTTATTGTATCTTATCTGTGTATAATGAAAGGTAATTATGATTTTTTTTATGCAAAAAATTAATCTTGCATCAGTGATGCCAACACTTTGCAAGGTTTGAAAATTTTAAGTACTTGTAGTTAATCTCCATTTTCTGCCACTTTTTACTCCACTACATTTATCTGATAGCTTTAGTCACATTAATGTTACTTCTCAATCTAGTTTAGTGAAAACCACATATGTCCAAGTAATTCTTTATTAATGTAAATAAACTCTTTAAACCTTCTCTTGATGTACTATACATTAAAGCAAGTCATACAATTAGGATGTACATATGTGGATGTAAACAGTGTCAAACGTCACTGCCTTCATACTTAGATGCGTCCATTGCATTGGAATAAGCATGTGTCAATCAATCCACCAGAGGGCGGCGCTCTTATTTTACATTCTGGCTGAATACCATGAAGAAGAGTAAAGTTTTTGGAGAAGAAGAAAGCCAATGCTACAAACATGGTGACGACAGAGGAGGTTTTTACTACTGTAGATACTAACGATGATATTGATAAAGGTAGTTGTCATAAATATGTCGGTAGTTTTTCACTAACTCACACAGTCGCTCTTTAAAGCCTTCCACCATTTATGGTGGCTGGAGGATTCTGTTATGGACTAGGCCAGAGGTGGAATTGGATCCAAAAGAACAGAGTTTGCGACAGAGTTCAAACAAAGATTTATTCATGAGAACAAAGACTTGAGACCTGGAAACATGAAACACAGGAGAACATAAGCGGCGGAATCCTCCAACACTGTGGTCTGACCGGCTTAAATAATGTGGAGGGAGACGAACACACAACAAAAACAACCGACACACACACACACTCACATGTCAGTCATCTTATGAACCTCTTCATCCATGAGAAGGTCATGGGGGTGAAGCCTATGCCAGCCACCTATGGGTGGAGGTGGGGTTCACCCTGGACGTGTCACCAGTTCATTCCAGGGCCGACATATAGAGACAACCAACCAATGACTGTCACATTCACACCTATGGGTGATTTTAGGTTGACCAGTTAACCTATGGTCATGTCTTTGGATGGTGGGAGGAAGCCAGAGAGAACCCATGGGGGGGGCATGCAAACTCCACACAGAAAGCCCCCCCCCCCCCGTCATCAAACCCAGGACCTTCTTGCTGTGAGGTGACAGTGCTATCCACTGCACCACTGTGCCGCCTGAGATGATTATTATTATTATTATTATTATTGTTATTATTATTGTTAGTAGTAGTAGTAGTAGTAGTAGTATTGTGTTTTTATCCTATTCTTATTTTGCTTTTAACCACTAAATCCTAAATAAAACACTACAGGAGTGTTTTTTTGTTTTTTTTTTTAGATAATTTCAAACCATAAATAAGAACTTTGTTCTTTCATCTTTTACTTCGGACCTTCATTATGATACTGACTGATGATGTCACATGTAAACATTTGATGGCCGTATTGACCAGTTGTACTGTATCTGTGGTTGTGAATACACAACTTTGAACTTGTAATATTTTTGCAGAGTGGCGTTAGTATTCTCACTGATGAAAGGATCTGAATACTTCCATCACTCTGGAGTAAACAGCAGCTGTGTGTTGAACTGATAACTGACATAATGCTGCTTTTTTTGTTCATTAATGACTATATTAAGGTAGAACTGGATTAATGAAGCATGTATTCTTCTTCCTGTTTCTGATTCTCAGCCAGTTGTTGAAGCGTCGAGAAGTGTGTGTTCCTCTGAAGATCGAGCAGCTATCGGTGCAACTAGATGCTTGGCGGGCCGTCACACAAATGAACACGTAAGATACACAAGCCCATTTTATATTATTACCATTTTATCAAGTTATCTCTAGCTGCTTTTCCATTGACCCTCAAATTGCGTGAATATAACTTGCTCATAAAAGTTTGCCTAATGGAAAACATCAGTTTCACCAAAACTCTGTTTTTTTGATGAAAGTTTTTGCGTTTGCAAGAGGTGGTTTTTCGTGCGAAACTGGTATATCACACGAAACTGCAATAGAAAGACCTTTTTGCGCAACTCTAGTCATGTGGCGAAAAAAAAAACAGATGTTGATGGATGTCACAACAAGAGAAGAAGAAGAGTTTTACGACAGACATGGTGTGGTATGTGTGAACACACCGGGAAACCCAATCACTGTTGAATTTACTATGGGATAGAGGGAGAACCAGCATTCTAGATTCAACACAACAGAGAAATGACAGTGTTTTCCAGGACCTAGAGGACGCTATGACAGAAATATGAATACCAACTTAGTAGAAGTCACAGTTGTGTTTAATAGTGAAAGTAAGAGCATTTCCGCATACATAGTGTGACTAAACAGATGTGTAGCCTTAAGAAAACCACTAATCAGTGAGGATAGTCAGAAAGAAAGGCTTCAGTTTGATAGGGCACATAAAGGTTGGACTCTGGAGCAATGGAAGGAGGTCATGTGGTCTGGTGAGTCCAGATTGAGCCTGTTCCACAGTGACTGGTGCATTAGGGTAAGAAGAGCCATGGATTACCCATCATGCCTAGTGCCTACAGTACAAGCCTGTAGGGGCAGTGCTATGATCTGGAGCTGCTGCAGTTGGTCAGGTCTAGACCAGTGGTGGGTCAGGTTCAGCAACATTATGTGTCCAAAGAATGAGGTCACTACTTGAATATACTGAATTAATGGATTTGTTCTTCCCTGATGGTACGGGTATATTCCACCACGACAACACCAGGATTCATCGGGCTCAAATAGTGAAAGAGTGGTTCAGGGAGCAGGACACATCATGTTCACACATGGATTAGCCAATGCAGAGTCCAGACCTGAACCACAGAGTCCAGTCCTGAACCACAGAGTCCAGTCCTGAACCTCAGAGTTCAGACCTGAACCACAGAGTCCAGACCTGAACCACAGAGTCCAGTCCTGAACCACAGAGTTCAGACGTGACCCCCACTGAGAATCTTTGGGATGTGACTGAGAGGACTTTGTGACATTATAGAAGCTTATTACTGAAATGATGTTACAACAAATGCGTCACAATCACAGCTAATGGTGGTCCAACAAATATGAGAGTGCCTGAAAAAGGCCTAGAAGACCATGGATGACAACTAAAGTGAATGTTATGTTGTTGGTGAAGAAAAGTCCTTTGACAACATTAGGCCAAGATAAGAACATACTTGAGGAGGAAGGCATGTCATTATCAAGGTCTACAATCAAGGAACGCCTTCCTGAATACAGAGAGTTAACAACAAAATGTAAACCACAAGTAACTCTCAAGAACAGGAAGATTACATTACAATTTTTGAGAAGAAAAAAAATTAAAAATAATAATAAAAAAAAAACATGCTTAGATTAATTTGTACAATAATGATGGTCAGAGGGAAGTATGAAGACTGAAAGTAAGAGCTCATGATCAAACGCACACTAGGTCATGTGTCCAACATGGACATGTACTGGGCCGCTGCAGTTTACTGATGATGTGACTGCTGAGAGAAGGAAGGGGATGAATTCTAAAGTACATTGAACTAAAAGTCACTCAGTGCATGTTGGAGACGCCAACAACACTGGGTAGTAATGCATAATGTAGCAGCCTCGACTCAGTGAGTATGAGACTCATCAATCACTTCATGTGACTCTCTGACCATCATGACAGACAAGTATTGTGTAGTTAGATTTACCCTTAATGTAAGTACTTCTATTACTGTCTGTTAAAGGGCCAGTAATGCTCCATAATCTATGACGTGAAAATAGACGATCACTGGTTATGACACTGGACAGCGCTGCTCCTGCTTCAAACAGGAAGCGTAATCATATGAGTCCTTTTACTGGGAGTGTGTGATTGTTAGCAGTAGAGAAAGCACAGATACAAAACATGGTTTCAACAACAAAACAGTGTCATGCTTGTATGGGAATAATTGCAGACATCTTCTGTGTTTCTTGTCATTAACAGCCCTCCATCCGAGTGTCAAAGAGAAGAGTTCAGCTTCCTGGAGAGAAGACTCCAACCATCAGACTCTGGTAAAAAGCATCAGTGACAGTTTGTACAGACTGAAGTGTGTTAAAAGTGCACTTGAAACACTGGACAATATCAACATGGTGCATTTTCTTTGTATCTTAGGTAACATGAAACACTGCACTAAAAGGTTTCATTGGCTTGGATTTATCCGATTGTTTTTCACTGTGTCACCTGGTGGGGGCAGCCTCGATTAAACAGCTAACTGATGACATCAGTGGGAGGGTCATGTCTACTGTTAGCCTGTTCACCAGTAGGAGTCACTGAAGTAAACACATGATTATTCAGATAATAGAAAAGTCAACCGTCACAGTGAGTAAAACTGGGACACAATAACATGAAATATGAAATGCACCACAAAACAAATTGACAAAAACTGTTTACTTGGTAACAAAAAAGACCTTTTGAGAGTTTTACGGACCTGCATTGTTTTGACAGAACTATTAAATGCAACATGTGTCGATGAACTCATGTGTCCGAGGCCTTATCCATTGTACATAAAGACGTGATGCTAAAGTAAACAAAAACATACTCCACAAATGCATGTGGTGACATGCTCATAATAGGACAGTGATGCTACATTAAATATGATGATAGTTAATGTGAATGTGACAGGTTCAGATCCTCAACAGCACAGGTGTCAAACATGTGGCTCGGGGTCCAAACCCGGCCCCCCAAACAGTCCAATCCGGCCCGTGGGGTGAATTTAGTAAATGCAAAAATGACACTGAAGATATTAACAAAATCATTTTAATTTGGGTTCCACATACAGACCAATATGATCTCAAGTAGGCCAGATCAGTAAAATACTATCATAATAAACTGTAAATAATGACAACCACAATTTTTCTCTTTCTTTTAGTGTAAAAAAGTCAAATTACATGAAAATGTTTACATCAACAAACTTTCCTTTTTCAAAAAATGTGAATAACCTGAGCAAATATCAACAACCTGAAATGTCTTAAGAGATGTAAGTGCAATTCTACCAATATTCTGGCTGTTATTAAATGTTTTGTGTATATTTATAATTGTAATGTAAGTTGTAATGCACATGTGTAAATGATAAACTAAGACAATATTGTTAAAATTGCACTTGTTATTCTTAAGACATTTCAGTTTGTTCATTTTATTCAGATTTTTAAGGAAACTTTGTAGATGTAAGCATTATTATAATTTAATTTGACTATTTTTACTGTTATTATCTTACTGGTCCGGCCCACTTCAGATCATATTGGGGTGAATGTGGCCCCTGAACTAAAATGAGTTTGACACCCCTGCTCTACAGGTACCGGATCCACCTTACATGCTGTTACCAGGCTGTTTAAGTGAAGTTACATAGATGAATGCAGCCTATGAAAGAGCTGCACAGAACAGCCCTGAGAGAAGTCTGGGAAAAAAAGCAGAGCAAATGAAGATGACAAAAAAACAAAGAGCGGGTCGTTCATCTGCAGTGACGTACTGGTCTGACCTGGTGAGGCTCCGCCCCCTTTAAATGACAGCCGCTGGTCTCATAAAGCTTTAAAAAATATATATGCCTTTTAACGATATGAAAAATGTTAAATGTATATGCCTTTAACTTTTGTATTAATAATCAATAATAAAGATTGTGTTGTAAAATCACAAAATTCTATTATAGAATCCTCTAAGTTACCTGCTTAAAGGCAGGTTTGTGTGATATACCAATTTTCTTTCTTGATTTCACAAAATCAAAATCATTGATTATGTCATCAACAGATATGCTACGGAACTTAGTGCTTTCTATGCACATGATGCTGAGCGCAGATCATTTTTCTTGAGACATAGTTGGTCTCAGTTCATTTTTTATTCTCTTTGTCTGTGAAAATTACCTTCTCTTGAACTGTTGCTTATATTTCTTCCACTTAAGGGAAAACTGAATGGACCTGGTCTTCAATGGTAGTTACATGTACATGTCCTGTATACTGCTTGATTTTTGAACATCCACAAAACCTGCTTGGGTCATAAAAACGACAGTAGCTGCTTTCAGAGTGTCTGTGCCCTACTGGTGACACCGGGTCAAACAGTGAAAACCTGTCCAGTTTTCTAATAAATTCAATTAAATAATAACTTTAATTGCAGTGCCATATATGACCTCAGGTCCAAACTAAAGAAAGTGCAGTAATATTATTGATTGTTTCAGGTCCTCTGTAAGTGTCTGTCAAATCCTGTCCTTTAAAATGTGTGTTGTATCAAAAAGGTGGTTTAATTCTGATTTGGATAAATCTCCATGGTAACGTAGCACCACAGCCCTCTGATGGTACTGATAATGATTGGCCGTTGGTCTCAGCAGTGTTAGTCCTGTGTGGAGCTGACTACGTGACCGGCTCCAACCTGCCCAGTCACTCAGACGTCCAACTGTCCTGTTTCACCGGACACAGGATCCAGGTGAGTGTGGTGGCCTTTTAGGACATTGTTTGGAGACACACTTGTCCCTTTTCCATTGGACATATATGCAAAACATTACCATTATTTACTAAATGTAAAAAAACCAGAAGTGTGTCATGTTGTTTTTTTCCATTAAATCATAAATGTGATTTGTTTATTTATTATCAGATGTCAGTAGAAGTCATTCCGTAACCATGGTGATGAACATAAATATGTGTTGTGTTGAATTTAGAATGCTGGTTCCTCCTCTATCCTGTACTAAATTCAACAGTGGTTGGGTTTCCTGGTGTGTCCATGTTTGTTTTAAAACTCTTCTTCTCTTGTTGTAACATTCGTCAACATCAATTTTTTTTTGTTCACTTGACTCCAGTTGCACATAAAGGTCTGCTTAAAGGCAGGTTTGTGTGATATACCAATTTCACTACACCTGAAAAACCAGCTCTTGCAAACACAAAAACTTTTCATTGAAAAACGAAACTTTTGGTGAAATTATCGTTTCTCCATTAGACAAGTTATATTCGATTCTCTTCGAGGGTCAGTGGAGAAGCAGGCAGTGTGTGAGCAGTGTGTGAGTTTGGTTTGGTTTTGTGCTCAGGGCCCAGTGTTTCTGCTGGAGGACGGGAAATCCGCCATCTCCCTCAACGATGCTCTGATGTGGGCTAAAGTCAACCCCTTTTCTCCACTGGGAACAGGACTCCGCATCAACCCTTTTTAACTTCAACCAATCACAGAGGAACAAGAAACTAATGTGACCCTCCAATGTAAGACTGGAAAAGAAATGATCCAATGTGTTCCCAAAGCACAGCGGCCAGCCCGCATGGACGACCGAGTCACCAAACATGAGCATCAAACACCGTCTGTCAGAAAGATGTCCACATGTCTACGGGTTGGTCAAAGAGTCACACTGGTTAGTTCAGCACATGATCATGATACGAAACCCAACCATTCACCCTGCATTTGTGACGTTGGTTTCCTGTTGGAACAGACAGTATCCTGTGGTTGGATCATATGAACGTGTACATACAGAGGTACTTGAATGGACTGTTGTCAAACACATCAGAATAAAGCAGTGGCTGCACACTCACCTGACCTTCGACTTTATTGGGTTGCATTTGGAGGAATATACACGTAGGATTTGTGGTGCTTGACCACTGATTTATTTTGGTACTGAAATGGAAAACAATAGCATTTGTGCAGCTGTTTACTACATACAAACACACACTCTGACCATGTGACACAGTGGGTGAAAGCACATCACACACACTCCTTTCACAGTCAGATTACATAGGACTTGAACAACATTATTCAGCACTTTGCAAATACATTATGTTTTGGATTTTCTCTGGTTATAGTCTGTATAAATCATCATTTATGGTTAAAATAAACAAACATACAACTCGTTATCCTCATATCATAATGACCAGAGTCATCCATAGATAGACAAAAGTCTGTGGACACGTTGAATCCAGGTGTCTCCTTTCTAACGGGTCTGGGATACAAAACAATAATGACTAATGTCATAATATAATTTTATATTGGATCAATATCCTATTGATCATTAATATTGATGTTTCTATGTCCAGTCCTCATCAACAGGACATCTTACAGCTGTAGACATGATGTGTCCCAATATT
>JAPQRQ010036588.1:0-11420 GCA_037367365.1 Apogon talboti | reverse complement strand
GCATAGAAATCTAGAAGCCCTACTCCGAATCCTTTGTAGTTTGACCCTCAGATCTAAACTTCAGCAGTCTCGTATTTTTTGCTGGATTGGTTTGAAATGAGTCCTGAACTTCTAAGGATAATTTCCAACACGCAAGTCGTTTTTGCTGAGATCAAATTAATAATAATAAGGATAAATTATTTGTTACCAGAACAAAGAATGTTTCAGTTTCAAAAATTAATCTCTCCACTAGCTTTCACTGTCTTGCGATCATTTTTGGATTCTGTCTGATATTAATGTAGTTTTTTGGTTTCGCCCTGCATTAAAAATGCTACAGATCTTGCTAAATGTAGCTTCAGAGCTGAAAACCAAACAATTTTTTTTTTTTAGCCCTCAGACGATTGTATTTTATTTAAACTTTTTTGTGTAGAAAAATGTTAATATTCATTGAAAATATATCAGAGAATTTAAAGGCCTAATATTTGTGTCTGATCATTTAATAATGATGATTCTGGTGTTTTGTTTTTCCATTAGACTGTTTTTTCCCATCTTTCCATCTGATGCCACTGCTCTTTGACACCTTTCTGACTTGACTCTGTAGGAAAGCGTGAAACCAGTGTTCAGTAAAGCAGAAGACGACGCCCCAAGCCAAAAACAAGCGATGGTGTGCAGACAAACCCTTTACACCTGTCTTGAGGTCGGCCTGCGCCTTCTGTCTCCTTTAATGCCGTTCGTCACAGAGGAACTCTACCAGAGGTTACCCAGGCGACGACCCCAGCATGATCCCCCCAGCATCTGTGTCACATCCTACCCTGACACTCAAGAGGTGAGATGACAAAGAGGAACTGAGTCTATTGCAAATCCTGACAAAGGAACAAATCAAATTGGGTTGGTTTTTTTAATAAACGGGCGCAATTTTACACATAAGGGGGACAATCAACACCTCAAATATGGTTGTTCGTTTTTTGTTTTTTTTTTTTTCTGTCTCCTCTTCCTGTGAGTAATATATTCTGTGATATGTCGTAGTTCTGCTGGCACAGTGAGGAAGTGGACCGGGACATGGACTTTGTAATGACTGTGGTCAAGACAATCCGGTCACTGAGAGCTGACTACAACCTGACCAAGACCAGGGCGGACTGTAAGAAGACACACACATTAAACTATGCACATTATCCCACAAATAAGTAGATATAAGGCCAGCAACATCTTTCTTCAAAGGGACTATCTGAGTTCCTCCTGTACAGGTGTACATTAGCATCAGAATTGGTAACTATATGTTGATTCCCAGCATCTGTTAATGGATGGCTTTGTCCTGAAGGATATAATACAAGTGAATTTACATGTGGAGCAGAAGAAACCATACTCTTTACTCTTATTTTTCCATATATGTGGTATCTATATGTGTTAGTGGTGGATAAAAAGGTTTTGGACACATGAATTTGTCATTTACTGTATTAAGAGTCACTCTTAAGCCATTGTCCCACTGTGGAAATCCACATGCTCCCTTCTGCACATGCACTGTTTGTTCAAAGTGAATGTTTCAACAAGACAAAGCCCCTTGAAACGCATCCAGGGCACGATGTTGAAACTGTCAAGGATTTAGTCATATTTTTTTTTCTTCTTAACAATAAACAAAAAATATCGTTTGCAAACGTCTTTGTTTGTCTGGCACCTCCACACCTTTTGAAACTCGATTTTTCAAGCAAATATTACACAGTATTTGACATTGTGCAAAATTTTAAGGGTTTCAGAAAACTTTTTTTCGCTGTTGAATGTCAAATGTTTCCAGCAGTGTACAAATCCAGAGAAATTCATTTTATTCAGCGTAACATCATCTGACTTTGACTGTCTTGTCAAGTAGAAATCTGCAGTGGTGAAAACAGCGACTCCTGTGATCTGACATTTTGTGCTTTGTGTTTTATTAGTGTTTTGATTAATAGCTCCAGAGGTGTTTAAGCAGTACTTAAAGGACTAATCCTTCTTCTGTATGTTTATTGAAGTAAAAGTTGAATGCGTCTGTTACTTTAGAGGTCTCCTCTCTTGTTCCGATAATGTTCAAACATATGGGAGTAAACCCCAGATGCACCATTATCTTCCTCTTGTGTTGCTCCCAGTTGTACTGAATCCTGAATGCACGTTGTCAATGAGGTAGATTTATGATGGCTAATATGGTATTCTCACTTGTATTCTCCATCTCTCCCCCAGGCTACCTCCACTGCATAGACTCAACCACTGTGTCGTTGGTTCATAAGTACAGTCTGCAGATTCAGACCTTATCTTACTCTCAGGCCGTCATTCCTCTGACAGCCAACCAGCCCGTCCCAGAAGGCTGTGCTGTGGCTATCGCGTCTGACAGATGTACCGTCAACCTTATGCTCAAGGTGAGTGACGCAGTCAGCTCTATTGTTTGGTCGTAGCCATCTTATTTGTTTATGCTTCAGGACTTTACAATAAAAACTACTCATGTTCCAACTAAGTAGTCAGTTGTGGTTTTGCTAAAGCCACATGAATGCTTTTCTAATGCACATAAAACTCTGCTTCAACTAAATTAGGTTTTTCTTGACTTACTTTCCCATGTTTCTCCTTTACTGACCTGAAATGACAGAGCTGCTCATTTTTTAAGTCATCCTTCTCTGCCTTTATTTTTTTTTTTACTTCACCTTTATTTCCCCTCCAGGGTCTCATTGACGTTGAGAAAGAAGTGGCTAAGCTGATGACAAAGAAAGGTGACTTGGAGAAACAGATGGAGAAACTGAAAGAGAAAATGGCAAAGACTGACTACAAGGAGAAGGTGCCAGTGAAGGTGCAGGAGCAGGATGCTGAGAAGGTGAGAAAAAGAAATTGGCTTAGAGCTTTTTTTTTTTAATGTGTTAAGTGTGAGAATTCTAGGCAAATAATTGCTTCCTTTTCTCTACAGCTACGGCAGAGTCAGATTGAACTTGAGAAAGTAAAAGAAGCCATTGACAACTTCAGGAAGATGATGTAACTGTCCCTTAGCATTATGTAAATCAGGATTTATTCCCATTTTTCATGTCGGTGTGCTAATTTTCATATTCATTTTCCAAGTGATTGTAGTATCGAAGGAACTGAATAAAGCTCTTATGACAGACAATTGTGTTCTACTGTGTATTGTTCTGAGCCAGTTCATTAATTTATGGTCCCTTGTGCATCTGCAATTTGTTGAACATTTGTCAGGTTTTGAACAAATGATTTCAGTCACTTATGTCAAACATTTTATTCAGTTTATTTAATAGAACATTTAAAAGCATTCATAAAGACAGTGTCTGCAAAAATAAAGGAACCTTGAACATCTTTAGCTGCATTTGTAAAGATGCATTACCTCGCCTCTGTGAGCGTACTGCAGTCAGGTCGGTCTTCTGGTTTTTCACTCATTGTGACTTTAACATAACCTGTTCGTACTCTAATCTCTGCTCCCACACATTTTTTTACAAAGTTTCATAGCTTCTCTGTGACTTACCATTTGCAAGTACATGAACAGAGGTGTACTAGTATGAAAACTAAATGTCAACCCTTTTCTGTCCTAAGTATTTAAGCTTAGACTATTATACATATCCAAACTTATGCAAAAATGCTTGACGTCAAAGGACAAAATGTCTCTTTAGTGTTCTTATTGAAATCTGATGGGTTGGCACCTGTTTTGTAAATTTAATTCCTTACAAAAATCCAGGGTGTGAACTCTTCAGGGCTGAAAAAGGTGAGAAATGTGTGAAGTCTCCAAGTGTCGAGAATGCTCCACCTGTCAAGTTTTTTTTTTTTTTATTATCATCAGGTGTCAATTGTGGGTTTATAATCAGTTTTTATATCGGAACAAAGAAAAAAACCTGACACATTCTGGTGTTATGACAGATTTCAGACCAGAATGCATTCCTAAAAATTCAGTTTGACCTTTCAAAAACCTCTGATAAGTTTACTGAATTTCATGACTTTTTTATGCCTAGAAAATTATAATATTCCTTGACTTTTCCAGATTTTTCTGTGACTGCCTGACCCCTAAAGAATAGTACTGACACTTTAATAACACCAACCCCACTATGAGAAACAACTGAAGATCGAAACATGAAACTACATTAGAATCTGACTTAAGGTTCAGGGAATTGAATTATATATATTTGTGTTTTTGAGATAAGGGGCTAAGGGTCTGCAATTTTTGATTGTCTACTTTTATATTAAATTATAGGATCTTTTTTATATCTTTGCAAATGCAGCTAAAGATGGGAGCGATGGAGGGCGTGAGATGGCTGGTGCATTATCTCAAAATGCATCCTTTTTTTTTTCCAGAGACAAACACTAAAAGTTTGACTACACCATAACCTCAAAAGAAAAGATGTACCTTATTTTAAGTAGGTTTTTTTTTGGCTGGGGAGGAAGAAAGAGGAGGGGAATTAATAGACCATGGCCCTGTTTCATGAAGCAGTAAAGCGCTTAATGTAAATGTCCGTTAACTCTGGGTTTTCGGTTCCACAAAGTGAGTCAGCTTAACTCTGAGTGGGATGTTGTGACAATTTCATCTCTGAAGCTAACAAACTCGCTGGCAGATTTGTGGTAAAACCCAGTCTCTGCACGTCTCCTCCCTCCTGCTGTTTGAAGGAGCGCTCTGATTGGCCACTTCATTTCCTCATCCCTACAGACGATAAAACTGCACAAAACCAAACCATGAATACAGCCATAAAGTTTAAGTGAATGAGATCCCATTTGTTTTTATGGTTTGTTATTAGTTTGTTTTATAAGTTATTACCAACTCTTTCTGATGCTGCAGTGATTAACAGACTGATCTGTCCTCATATTTGCAAATTACACATCACAGAGTTGCTCTTGGTTCGGAATAAAAAAAAATTATACAGCTTCATTTTCAAGTGCATTCTTATAAACTAACAAAGTGACCTTACATAAAGACAGCCGGTATCTTATCAGCTCCTGCAGCTTACTGCCTCCATGAAAGCTATCAGTGAACATACTGCGAATCCCTGTTGAAAACCAATAGTAAAAGACTTTGACATGATAATGAATCACTATCTGTCACAACATGCAGAGTTGCAATGAGGGAAAGTTCAGGTATGTTATTAAGGATGACAAGTTTATATGCAAGTGGCACATTAAAATAGAAGCCTATGTTTGCATTTACGTTGCATGTGAGTCACTTTGTTTTCTATTACTAAGATACCTCTTAAAATGTCTCTTCCATTTCAAGAGTCAATATAAGTATAGACTACTTATCCATCTGTGTTTTGTTCCTGTCAGGTTCAGTTGGAGCTGAATAGCTATAATCTATTAAGGAAGAGAATGGAAAACAACAAATGTCTTGCCAGTTTTAAGTTATTAATATTAGGAGGTCTACAATGATATTTTCACTATTGCAAATAGCTTATTTGAGGCAAATTTGCATAAAATCCACAAATGCATGCAAATCTATGTTTTTTTTAATTTGTTTTGAATTTACATGGTGGGTCTGCAGTTTGATTATTTGTTACCATGGTGAATAGTTACCTCTTAGCCCCATTGATAGTGTTTATTGTCATTCACTAAGGACGTGCTCAACTCAGAGTGCACATGCTCTGATCATCTGTCCTGAAACCGAAAACTCTGAGTTTTTCCATCCCAGATTTATCGAATGTGTTCCCTGAAACAGGGCTCAGACCTTTCCAGACGCCATCACAGCAACACTTGACATAACAAGGGAAAAAAAAAATTCTGATCAAAATCACAATAATACATTCACACCATGTCATGAACACTCTGTGGCCACAGGCTATTCACTTCCTCTCATCTCTGAGTCCTCATCCTCTTCTCTTCACAGTCTCCAGGGTGAGTGGAACTCAGAGGCAGGGAGAGGAGTGCAGTGTGTCGATTCAAAGTTCCGCATGTACTTGCGTGCCTTGGAGAGAAAGGAAAGACAGTGGGGATGGAGGAGGAATGGAGAATGAGAAGTGTGGGAGGGCAATGAACAAAAAGTGCCCAACTTGATTATATTACGCTCAGTCTGTCTGGCTCAATGCCTTACAAATCTCTGCCATCTCTTAAGGGTTTACACAGGAGGTGAATAAAGCCTAATTCAGAAGGAATTACCAAGGGAGAAAAAGCATAGCATTAGCAGTAATTGATGGCACTCCTCTTGTTTGATGTTAAATGACTTCAATAAGCAGAGCTCGGTGAAATATATTACTCCAGTCAACCTGAGAGCAGGTGAGGTGGTTACTATGGCAACCGGAAAAGTGTTCCTCAGTGGTAATGATGTCTAAGAATAGCAGAGATTTGTTTTTTTCCTCCCATTTGGAGGGGGCGAAGGGGTAGGAAAGCCAACTTTAAACAAAAACATTGGAGAGATGGAATTTAGAGGGAAATGGAATATTTATAAGCCAAATTTAGAGATAAAGACATCAGATGGCTGCCCTTTAAATGATACTGGGGAAATTACTTAACACACTCGTGTGGAACAAGAGATTACTTCCTTACCAGGAAAAGAGCAAGTTGCCGTCGTCCCTCTAGAGTCATGTCCTCACCTGGTAACATGAACAGTGCGTTAGTGCATGTACATGCACTGTGAGGGTCTACAATCAGTGTAGGCATATATGAGATAGGCATTTGCATTTTATTTTCCTAATGGCGAAGGGACTTGGCACCTACCGACACTCCATGGAAACAAAACATCTCTGTCTGCTTGATAGGACTGCAGCACAGACGAACACCAGTCATCGTCCACTTCGTAGCCGCTGTACACAGACGCTGCAGGACAGGAGGCCAGCATTAAAAACAACACCCTCTAAATACATAAACATTCCCTTTTTTCCTGCAATTGTATTGTGTGTATCTTGAACACACTTACTTTCCTCTATGTGATTAGAAGCTGCAAGCCATTGTCTGACAACTCTGATGCCTTCGTCTGTCATTATTTTTGGGTACCTGAACAGGAAAAGGACGTTAGCACTCAACAAATACAAATCCTCTGAAAAAAGTAGTAACAATTACTGCCGTAGTTCAGAATGCACAGAGACCTACCTGAACTGCAACAGCTTGAGCAGCAGATCATTGCCTCTGTTGGACATGATGTCCTCTGTATCTCTGAAAAGTGTATTAGTAACTTTAAAACTTGCCTGTCTATGTCTGAAAATTCTACTTTCATGCCACCACTGAGTAATATCATTTGCACATGAAAAAGATTTCTGACCAATTCAACTGCAAATTAGCATTGTTAAAACAGACTGACCTCTCAACTTTGAAAGTACATTTTAGCAAATAAATGGCTGCCACGAAAATCATTAATTATTGTGTTTTGTGAATCATCTGAACTTACAGGGACCCTAATTTGTAAAGAGATGTTGCAGATGAAAAATTTTAATGAGTCTTTTTTGACAGTGACACAGCAATTACAGAAAAGATTACAATCGCATCCATTGTATTGGTGAGGCAGGAATCTAGGAGATGGTTATCTGAAAACCTCAACAAATGAAACCAGAGCCGTGTGCATCACTAGATGTAACTGGAACTAAATCAGTTTGGTTATATTTGAAACCGACAGGGACTTTTCTGACACTAAGAGATGCTGTGTTAAGAGCTGCAGATGAAATAGAAGTCCCGAACTGTTCCCAGAAGTAAAAGTGTTAATTATGTGAATAAGATATAATTATGATGTGTGGTACACTGCCATAAAAATGCAGTCACGCTCAGCAAACCTCCCTTGAATAAAACAGCATGGATTTGCATGTACATCGATGTACATCTAGAAAGATGGCATACTCTGAAAATAAGTGACTTTTGTAGCTGATGAAAAAATGCAATTATTTTAAGATTAACATGCTGTTTATCCATTTAACAATTTTTCATCTAACTACAACAAAAATACTACTTTACAACATGCCAGTTTGGGTGCTAATTTTAGTCAGTGATTCAGTTTCAGTTAAGCACCAGACATTGCATTTCAAGTCAACACATTCGACCCTTTATAATGGCCTCTAACACAGAATGCAACAATTTCATTGTCCAGTTGTCTTTGGTGTCACCAGTAGAACACAATACATTACAATATGGAACATATATATTAAAAATGTTGTAACACTGAATACAAAGATTTCTATTGGAAAATCAGTTAATTCCCAGTCAGTCCATTCCTACCGTACACTATTCATGCACAACATAACTAGCATTATGGGTAAAAGAACCCTTGAAGTTTTTTTCTTTGACAGTGGAGCTCTGTAGTGTCACCCTCAGGGAAACAGCTCAAGCTCAGTGTGGAGGAAATGTGTGCTGTCATTTAAAATTGACAGGGATTTCCTATGAACATCTATGCTGTAAAGCCAGCTCTCAAATGGAAGGTCATGACCCTGAAACGAGTCACAGACTAGCTCTGAAGGATTTGCAAAGTGTGTTACAAAAAAGCTGCCCGATTCTTTTATTTTGACAGTGAATGGAAGACGAGCATGAGACGGACTGAAAGATGACAGGTTAAGGTTATACTTTTGTTCATATTTGAGGATAAGAAAATATATTGTGAAGTTTTAATATGGGTTCATGTAAACTGATGACACGGAGGGACTGAAAGCCAAAGCCGTCATTGCAGAGGTGTCAAATAGAATCAAAACAGTTCCCACAAATAACCATTCAGTTTCATAGGCTTTACTTTATTATATATGTAATTATAATGTTAACTTTCCTGCATTCTGCTCTGATGTTCACTCACTTTATTGTTCCAGTCCTGTACTCTGAATGCATGGATGAAAATGTGTATTTTTTGCTTTAAAAAATGAGCCAGTCTAGTGTTAAAAAAAAAAAAAAATCCTCCTTGGTTTGAATTCTGCAAAAATAGGTTTAAACCAAATGACCAGGGGTAAATGACAGCCCCAAGTGTAACAAGTTGGGAGGCAATGCTCTAAACATCATCTATTGGCTTTTGTTTGGCAGCCCGCGCACCATCGGTCCTGCCGACTTCACATCCCTGGTAAGCTTGTTCCTATTAGCTACAGTCAAGTTTCCAAACCACAAAACAACGTTAAAACCAAGAATGTGCCTGAACACTGACACCAAACCCCTCTAACATTCTAGCTGAAGTTTCTTCTGCTTCAGCCATGGACAAGTACATTCAGTGAAAATCAAACCCACTTGACTGTATGCAAAGAAAGACTGTATGCAGACTTACGCTGTTGTGATGATCTCATCTCTGGTTCTCCTGATCAGCAGGACTGGTCCCTGGTATCTGTGGGAGGAGGACAGTATATGCCATCATCAGCCACATAACTATGAGCTATGCCAAAGAACAATTACACGACCAATACATATTGCTTAATGCTCAGTATTTCACATTTTAGTGTGACTTTTATGACTAGTGTCACTGTAAATAGACTGCCCCACTCACTTGAGAAGCTGCTCTGCGTTGTTGAGGTTTATGTACTGTCTTACTGTGTGCTGCACCAGTGGCCCTAAGAGGAAAACAAATATTATTGTAGAAGTTGTGACACATACTGTATCTGCTGTAAACACATTAATGGGGAATTAAACTGTTTAAACTCACTCCAGTTACTAGGCATGACCTTTAGGGCCAGGGGCAGGAGGTCATCGAAAGAGGCGTCCAACACTATTGACTGGATCTCTGGGTACGACATGACCGCCCAAGACGCTGAGGTAGAAAATAAAAACACAGGGTTATTCAACACCAATTAAAATAAAACAACACAAGTTGCTATTGTTATATTGTTCTAGTTTTTCTTCTACCTGTGAAACCTCCGATGGACCATGCATATATGACGATGTCACTGAGCTGGAAGCCCAGTTTGTGTACTGCAAACTGGATCACTACATCCATAGCATTGGCCTCATTCTGTGGAAATGGTATCCCCTGAAACACAGGTACGAAGACAAAATATTTATCAAACATTACACACACACACACACACACACGCACACACAATAGGACCACTCAGTAGACCTTGTGCTTCAAAGGATGAAAATCATTCCAAAGTTTATTGAACCCAACTAGTATTAACCACAGGAGTGTTTTTGTGCCCTTGAGCATTACTAATCAAATGAAACCAGAATTCCAGTATAATATTACCTTTCACTGCAATGATTGTGAAGGACAGATGGACATTTTTAACAAACTGCAGTTTGAGATTGAATTTTTTTTCTTTTCAACACAGAAGTTCTCAAGACACTGAAAAAAGGGAAGGAACAAATTGAATCTGAAAAGAGAAAAGGGGATAAAATCTGAAAACACTGCTTACCGTGCTGCCTCCAAAGCCGGGGTGATTCCAGCCCAACACAGAGTAACCACCTAGAGTACACATGTTTAAATGATTGGGATAAAACCATCATTTTATGAAAATTAAGTGAATAATAGAATGTTTGAGTACAAACAAAGCAAATCCTTACCCTCCAGTGGAGTGTTCATACAGCCTATTTCATAGAAGCCTGCATTCCCCTCACAGCAGATGACCTTTATAAAGGGGCAATTTGTAAGATAAAGACGAGGGAACATTTTATCAGAAAGTTGTAGTTCATTTTTGAATAAACTGTTACAAAGTGCCCCTTCACATTTGTAATGTGATGGATGTGACAAGGAGTTCTGAAAAAAAAAAAAAGCAAAAAAAAAAAAGCCTGCAGTACAAAAGCAACAAATCACTGCAGACATTTACCAGAGTCTGGCCATTCTCTCCCCGGTCTCTCCTTCGATCTACAAACATGGTGTCAATCTCATTACCGTCACAGGCAACAAGCTTGTTCCTCTGACCGTCAAACTGTGAAAAATGAGGAGAAAATTGACAGAGAATAATGATGGGCAGTTATTAAAGTAAGCCTCCACAGCTACGCTTGCACCATGAATGCACCTCTGCTCAAAGAATGCTGCAATGCAAATGTGTGTAGCCGTATCAGATTTTTGGGCATACTGCAGTTGACAAGCATCCAAGTAAGTAAGTATGTTTATTACATTTTCTCTTTTGTAAACATGATAACCAAGGTGCTCAGTACAACACTGGTCAACACAATTAATGTTACAATTATGTACTGAAACACACAGTAGAAATCTTTTATTATACAGGGATATTAAATTAGACAGGTAAAGTATTCCAGAGGGAAGCACTCCATGATTATATTACACCAGCTTGCTTTAGTGAGTGGTTTTTCATTTATTCATGACATAAAAATATTCTTTTTTATCATAACTATCACCAACAATTGTTTTATTATCTTCACTATGGGAAGTGTTACACTGTTTAATGAACTTTGCCCAACTGTAGTCACCTACCAGAAGACATAAGTTAAAAAAACCCCTAAAGGTTATAATGTCAATAAGGCCAACTGTAGTTAGGTCACTATACTGTAAAGCTTAAAATAGGGCTTTTGGAGGAAATGGGGCTGTTAACCCTTGGTTGGTCACGTGGCCTATTCAAACATGAATGGTCACGTGGGGTGTATGCACACCCCAATGATAAAAT